>OZ008370.1:139975779-140205779 GCA_963931995.1 Phaonia tiefii
CTCAACACTACGGGCACTTCTTTGTCTCACTGGCACGGGAACATTTTGTACAGTGCCTGTGGATTTAAATTTTTCCACTAGACGGTCAATTGTTGATCTGGTAGGACAATTATGATGACCATAAATTGGACGTAGCGCTCTTAAAGTTGAGGCCACTGACTCCAAATTTCGGTAGTAAATTTTAATAATTTCGACTCGTTGTTGGCTTATATATCTTTCCATGATGAAATGGCAAACCTTACTGAAGAGAAATGTCAAAAGAGCGGGAAAAAATATGCCGTCGTTTGCTGTCCCTATCGATTTACTTTTGTAGCGCCTGTGTTGAAAACCCCGTTACTATATATACTATATTATATAAATTAATATTTTTATAAACGTGTAAAACATTAAATACACAAATACATTTAATTTTATTTTTTTTCGGTCAGAGGCCGACTTGTACGTCTTAATTGATTCCGGCGAGGTTTTGACACCAGTACAGCTTGATGAAGTCATTGAACGTCCAGAATCATACCAATGTAAGAAATAAAAGAGAAGCATTAGATATTAAAAATAGGTGTGTACATCGATTCAATCAAGAAAAATGTAATAGCATTCTTACATTGCAGAAATGGCAATACAAATTTTTCGGAATGAATCGGCATAACTTTAACTGAAACATGGACAATATTTTGTACACGATATTATAATATTTTCATTGGTTCATTTCAATCTGTAAAACAAGAGAATAATAGCAAATCGAATATAAAGTTTTGAGAGACGACTTTTGTATGACAAAACGTCTCTCAAATGTCTAATAACTTTTTATGAATAAGGCCGTTAAATTATACTTAACTTCACAAAATGGAATTATGAATTTTATGAATTATTATCATAGAGATAAAAATTATTAATTTGAATTACCAACTTTATGATATGAATTATCTATTGCAGAATGCACTCTTTATTATTGCAACTAATCTGCTGAAATTATACTTGGAAGAAACTATCGTGAATTAGCAATGTCCTTTGTTAAAAAAAATTACAGCAGACAGTTGTCCGAGGCCTTCGGCCAACTGTCTGCTGTAATTTTTATATTTACCAACGGCATTTGATTCAAGTCCGTTTAAAAAAAAAATATTATGTTCAATTTTTTTTAAACTTAATTTAATTTATGTATTGTAATTAATATTTTTATTGAAATAAGTTCTGCGAATGTTAAGAGGGCCGCCCTAATATTAAAAAAGGTTTACCTTATCGAGTCTTCGCATTAGCATTCGAGCGTTGTGTGAAAGTTTTACGCTTTACAATTCAAAATTAATGTTACAACAGCTTTATTGAAGCTTTCGCAAAAAAGCTTTATTACGTTAGCTTACTGTTTGTTTCACTTTTTACTAGATACATGTTGCCAATCAACATTAGCTTGCTGTTCGTTTCACTTTTTACTAGATACATGTTCCTAAGCAATGTTGAGCAACCAAAAACACTCAACCAAACACCACACATATGTTTGAGTGTATGTGTTTAAACAATTTTCATTTGAGAAATTAAAATACTAGAAATATATCAACCAATATGAAATGTATATCAAACGAAAGATAACATCTTCATTTACCTACAAAAAAAAATTTTAAAAAAATTCATCTAGCCGTTTCCTCAAATTCAATGAAATAAAGATTACAACAATAAAAACCTGACATGACTCTTCAAACCGTAAGGTAAGACGTATTCTACGTCAAAAGTGAGTTTTCCTGTGCGCAAAAGCACTTTGACTCGGGCATTTATCCCACAACCACAAACCGGTGAGCATCAATTTTCTAAAAAATAAATAACCATCTGAACATCAATTTTCTACAAAATAAATAAACATCTTGAACTCTAATTCCTTTGGTTTTTCTATTTCTCTTATTTATACAGACTGGCATAATCTTTCCATCAGCGACAACTTATATAAGTAACAGAATCTCTTAAGCTGTAGGAATCGGTTTCCACTCAACCATTATCATGCAGTTCACATTTCCCTGCTACACTCAAGAGACTGTGACTCAGTCTCTCGCCTACTCAATACATGGTATTTTTGAACCGCCAAAGAGAGCAGCACGATCAAGGAGAAGCAAGAAGATTATGGACTGGCATGAGGTAACTAATATCAAAAAGCGAAACCCAATTTAGTCAGTCAGAGTCGGTAAGTGTTTAAACACTATGTTTTTTTTAATTAGGTGTGTGTGTGTGCGCGTGAAAGTGTGAACAGCAGGTTAAAAGTATACATATATTATCAGAAACGAAAGAAGAAGACCAAATAAAGTGATCAAAAGTAAAATAAAATTCGCGAAGTTTAAAACCGATACACAAATTGTCAGAAAAACATGTAACAAACCGGAAAAAATAAAATAAAGTTTAGTGTCACGTAAATTACGAGAAAAAAAAGAAAAAAGTTCCATAAAATAGTAAAAAAAATTTGAAAAAAGAAAAGAAAACAATCGGGAAAACTAAGCGCGAAAATATCGGAAAAAATGGAAAAGCGGAATACAACGGAAAAACTAAATTATAAAAAAAGTAAATAACGGTTCGCTCGAATAGACAAAAATGCATAAAGCAAAATATACATAGCTTCTGCAACTCAGTCGAGGAAAGAGTACAGTTCGTTTCACCAAGTAAGTACTACATTTCATAATATTTGTTGTACATTTCCCTTTGGTAATAGTGGCAAAAGTTCTTAAACTTGCCTAAAATTTGCAATTGAAAACCTAAAGGAAAATAAGATTACATGGAAACGTTGGAAAGTTTCTCAATGAAGATTGCCAAAATAACATATAATTTCACGTAAAAGTTGCTTACAATACTGCCTAATATTTTTTTTAAATAACGTGAAAAGTTCCTTAAAATTCACTTGAAAGTTAAAAAATTTTTTTAAACAGAACAGACTAAAAATATCGTGTAATTTTCCTTAAAAGCATCAACTAAAGGTTGCAATATTTTTTGAAGAATACAGCCTAAAATATAACATAACATTTTCTTAAAAATTACTTCAAAGTTGCAAAAACTCTTAATGAAATCAGCCTAAAAGTAACTTGAAATTTTTTTTAAGAAGTCGTTAAAAAATGAAAAAAATTGTTTTAACAAAAAGCATAAGAATATCGTAAAATTTTGTAACTCAAATCAGTGAAAAATTCGAATTACAATTGCTTAAAAAACTGTCTAAAACAGTTGAAAATTTGACATAATTTCCTATGACATTTACATAAAAAAATATTTAAATCTTTCCTAAACAATTGGCTACCTAAGAAACATATGTATTATTTAAAATGCGATTGTTTTCTTTAACCTACTTTTCCGAAAATGTTTTTCAGTGTAAAAATACATGATGATTTATCCCACCTTTCGTATTGTATTCAATACTTAAATTGTTCGAGCGTTTGGTCGTATTTTTAATTAATTCATTCTTCGATATTTCGCTACCCTTTGGGTAGCATCGTCAGGAAGATAAACACAATTATTAACTAGAAATGAAAACAATTGATAAACTAAATTTTTTCCTTGTCATTTGAAAAAAAAAAATTTTCTGACTGTAACTTAAAACATTTTTCATAAGACAAGAACATTTCTTTGTTTGTTTAATTTTTAATTTTTTGTTATTGTTGTTTTTTTTTCAAATGACAAGGACAAAAGTTTGTTTATCAATTGTTTTCGTTTCTAATTAATAATTGTGTTTATCTTCCTGACGATGCTACCCAAAGGGTAGCGAAATATCGAAGAATAAATTAATTAAAAATACGACCAAACGCTCGTACAATTTAATTTTTGATTTTCAGTGTAGGTAATTTTCTGATTTTTATTTTTTTCTTAATTTTCCTTAAAAAATTAAAATTGTTTTCAACTATCTCTAGCAGTTTTCGAAATAAAAATTTTTGAATAATTCAGAAAAATACAAAATTTCTGAAATTTTCGATTTTGAAATTGCAACAACAACAACAACTTCAGGAATTTAACTTTTATTTTTTGTGGAGTTTTATATATTGACATAACCTTACGATATATGGACCAAAGGTGAAAATCCCTAACCAACTATGCCACACTTCTCGTGGCCTGACCCAGCAGTTGAAAGGAAAAAAAAGTAAAGGCAAACGGCAGCTAAATCGAAAAATAAATGTCAATCGTGTATCCCTACTACATTCAATTCTGCTGCTGCTGCTCTTTCGTTGCAGTGTTGCTTTGCCCTTTTATGGTCATTTCATTTGGCGCCGTACACATTGTGTGTTAACTTTAACTCTCCTACGGGCATAATTGTCTTACACATTTCACTCTCATAAGAGAGTTACATAAATTACAGTCGATGCGACAAGACGGGGTACAGTCGGTACGAGCATAACAAATAGTAGAGGGTAAAAGACAAATCAACTTAAAATATATTGCGACACGGAGAATATAAATACAGTGAGAATAATATAAAGCAGGCTATAGGTATCTTAAACGCGAAATATACATATACATATATATAAACATGTAACTATATACAAAAAGGGGAGAACAGCATTTTTTTTTGATTATAAATGGAAACTATAAATTAAGATAATTACAAGCGTACAGAGACATCAGAAATCGAGAGTCGCGAAAAGATTGATGGTTGCTGTAGACACGGGTATTTGTGTCTGTACTCTATCAAACATATAGTTCGTACATACAGTGGTGTCGAAAAGTTGACTCCACCTATGACAAAAACACATATGTATATATTAGTTTTCGTTGGAAAATAAGCACCCTTTAAAATGTCTCCGATTTTGATAAAATTTGGTAAGTGTGTAGGGAATAGTGGGAGTATACGTAAAAAAAAAATTTAAAAAATGCTGAAAACTGTGGCAACTCTGGAGCTTTGAAATATGGAATATTTCGACAAAGGGAATAAATATGTTTGAAAACTCATAACTTTGGAATGGTAACAGATATTGGAATAGTTTCTTTTGAGAAGGAATTGTAAGACTTTATAGTATAAAATAAAAACGAAAATCAATTCAAGAAAGGATTCGTATGTATCTATTTTTTACAGAAAAAAATCAATTTAATTTTGTGAAAAAGGCCTCTTTTATTTTCGTTTATTTTTTTTATTTTTTAAGCACAACTAGCCTTGTTTATGATCTACACACCCTGCAAATTTCATAATGAAATATGCAGTACTTTCTGAGATATGAACAAATATCTAGAAGCGAGTAGGTTAATATTAAAAAATAAGAAATTTTTTTTTTACTTTCGTAGACGATATAAATTTACTGTATAAAGTCATATAGTAGGTTTGCTTGTTCTGTTCCATGAGTGCATTCTAGTATATATAACCAATATCAAACAGTTTGTTTATTTGTTAATCTCCACTAGTACTTTCGTACTAGTTTAAAATGGCTTTCGGAAGATTTTGTTGCAATCCCTTCAAAAAAAAACTCAAACACTGGAAGCACAGGAAAAGTGTACGAAAAGTTTCGCAGTGTTGTAAAAACGCTATTCAAAATATTTAAGAGGCCAATATATCTGTATTCCATGTAAAAACGCTAATCACACAAGAAAGTTGTACGACCACGCAAGAAAATAAACAAACACACCCAATGAATTTGAAATGGACAAATTTGAAACAACATCTTCCATGGCTGAAAATCTTAGCGATTTTTATTCGGAAAAAGTTAAAGAAGATAATTCATGTTGTAGTGAAATTAGGAACATGACCTTTTTTATTTAAATAAGTGCTTCGGAGTGCAAAATGAACCTCAAATTGAATATAAAGACAGTTGTAATAAGACCAAAAAAGAAGAAATTGTAAGCCATGATATTTCGACACTTAAGACCAAGCCTTTGAAAATAGATAACGCTGCCGATGTTGGAGAAGATGTTTTGAACCACTATTCAAATTGTGAAAGTGAAAAAAATAGACAAATTCAAATATTATCAAAATTACAACATTCTTGGACTGTTGCTAAAATACAAAACACCTTTTCGACTACCAACTTTATGGCCCTTAACTAAAAACTGCGATTATGTTTTTTGTCCACATCCGAAAATAAGATCATGTATTTCAACAGAGATAAAAGAGAAAGTGGTGGATTTTTATAAGAATGATAAAAAACAGCCGTATTATGCCCGATTAAAAAAGATTTCGAAAGTGTTAAATGCAGTGATGGAGAAAGATTTAAAAAACAGACTAGGCTAATGCTATGTAATCTTAAAGAATTGTGTAAGTTCTTTCTAGATATGTATCCTCGAATACAGATTGGATTTACAACATTTTCGCAGTTGAGGCCGGAGGAAAGTGTTTTGATCGGAGGAAGTGGTACTCATACAGTTTGCGTGTGTGCCATTCACCGAAATGTTAAACTTATGTTCACTGGAGGAAAAATAAAAGAATTATGTGAACGTGAAGTAATTAGTTTCCCACCTACAAGCATTGGATTGCTCAAACCATATGTAATCCGGTAACAGTACAAAGTTACATGGGAAGTTGTTCGTTTTGTCCAGGAGATGTAAAACTTAAAGATGAGCTGTTACACGCTTACTACATAAATAATATACAAACTATCACATACAAGCAATGGCTTAAAGTAGACAGATCCAACCTTTTGAAAATAACGGCAAACATTGATGAGTTTGTAGACCCACTTAGTAACGAAATGAGGAAACTAATTTTTCACAGCGTTGTCGCTAAAGAACAAAGCTCATTTCTTGATGAAGTAAAAGCCAATATTTAAATGGGAGAATTCCTGACAATCTGTGACTTTCCGGAAAGGTACACTTTTGTTATCCAAGACTCTGTGCAGAGTTATCACTGGACAAATGCACAAGCTACTATCCAGCCATTTGTCACCTATTTCCGAAATACCAAAGAGATTATAGATCACATACGTTTTATAGTGATTTCCGAAACTCTTCAACATAATACGGTTGCAGTACATTTGTTTCAAAAGAAACATGTAGAGTTTTTAAGAGCACATGTTCATGAAAAAATTGACAAAATTATATAATTTTCTGAGGGATGCGCAGAAATTTGTCTAATTTAACAGTTCATAAAAGAGATTTTGGATGTGACGCAGAATGACACTCTTTTGCAACATTACATGGCAAAGGCCCATGTCGCTAGTCTTCAGCGTCCATTGGAAAATCAAATTGTGAGTGCAAAAGACCTCTCCGAGTACGCTAAGACATCAGTCAATACCCGTATAAATGTGGCATACTGCACAAAAGATGATTATATAGAAGAGGATCAAAAATTTTACTTAAGATTTCAGATAACCATTCCAATTAATGGAACGCACAAGCTTCAATCATGTATTCCTTATTCCACAACGGGAGTAGTTGTGAAAATATTTTCAAATTCCGTTGAGTCAACAAAACCGATTAAAGTATCAAAGTAAATAATCTTGAACAATATTGCATATGTAAATTTGTTGTTTTTTATTAAATATGAATTAAATAATTTCATTATTATGAAGAAAACAATTTTTTACAATAATGTTTTATTCCTAATATTACAGCTAAATAATAATCCTACTATACAAATAATTTTATATTGTCAACGAAAGTAAAAAAAAATATTTTTTATTTTTTAATATTAACCTACTTGCTTTTACATTTTTGATCATATCGCACAAATTACTGCATATTTCACTATGAAATTTGCAGGGTGTGTAGATGACAAGCAAGGCTAGTTGCTCCTAAGAGGCATTTTTTTTCACAAAATTAAATTAATTTTTTTCTGTAAAAAATAAATACATACGAATTCTTTTTTGAATTTATGTTCATTTTTATTTCAAACCCTAAAGTCTTGCAATTCCTTCTCAAAAGAAATTATTCCAATATCTGTTACTTACCATTCCAAAGTTATGAGTTTTCAAAACATAGCCCCTTTGTCGAAATATAAAAATAAAAAATAAATAAATGGTTTCCCATTACATCCCATGAAGGGACTGGGGAGAACTTCTCACAATCACTGAGCTGTGCGCTTTCCAGTTTTTCACTCACTGATGGGGACCTACAGTTTTACACCGATTCCGAACGGTAATTTGAGAAGATTTTTCATGGCTAGATACTCGATAGTGTCGCCGTCACTATGCGAGGTGACCGCCGCCGAAAGAATTTTTTTTTTGAAGGTGGTCAGAGCCGGGTTCGAACCCAGGATCTCATGTACAAGAGCCGCGCACACTAACCATTGCACCACCGACGGAATATACCATATTTTAAAGCTGCAGAGGTGCCAAAGTTTTCAACAGTTTTTACAAATATATTTTGTTTACGTCTACTCCCACTATTCCCAACACACTTACCAAATTTTATCAAAGTCGGAGACCATGAGGAAAAAACACTGTGATTTAAAATGAAATTCCTCATTAACGAAAACGTAAACTTAAATAAATTTAATAAAAAAAACCGATTTAATCAAAATTAAATTACAAAAACTATTCAACGAGTTAAGCAGAATAAATAAAACGCAAACACATCTTCACACGCACACGTTGAAAATTTACACACATTCAACACAATAAATTATAATTATAAAAACATACTCGTATAAATATTTACAAACATTAAATTTTGATTAAATTTTAAATTTAATTTTAAATTTTATACATTTTCACAATTTACACACATTCAGGAGTTGCAAATATTGAAATTTGAGTAAAAACAATATATAAAAATTTATAAACATTAAATTTTAATTAAAGGTTACGAACAACAAATTTAATACGTATTCAAAATTTACACACATTCAAAATTTGCACATATTAAATTTTGACTCAAATTTCCAAATTATTTTTTTTACACACATACAATTCACTTCTTTAAAGGCACCAAAAATTCCATATTCAGCAGCCTGTATCTTTTGCAATTTGTAACCGATTGCAGAATTTTAAAATGAAAATGGAAGCTAGACATCTTGAGATGTAAAAAATGACATGACAACAGTGGTTTCTTAACTAAAGAACTTTTTTTTGAGTAATTTATAAAAAAAGAATAAAGGCAATTTATCTAATTTTAATGAAAAACAGTTTTTCTTGTTTTTTAATTTATTTTATTTATTTAAGAACTATTTGTGATGGGTACAACCTCCTTTGTTTTTAATATTCAAATATACGGGTTTTCATTGAGAGATAAAGAGAATTTATGTAATCCAACGAAATTTGATTCCAAGCAACCTTAATAGTCCGAATTAGTGTCTGTTTGTCATCAAATCGTCTACCTCCTTCATAGACCTTACGCGATAACCAACCTTAAACATTTTCGATAATGTTTAGATCTGGCGAATAGGGTGGCCAGTCAAGAATATTAACATTTTGGCTTGCAATGAACTCCTTTACTAATCTGGCGTTGTTTATAGGGGCATGTTGCCTGTTGCAATATGCAAGATATGGGACCAAATAGTTCACTGAACTTTGGAAAAGCCGATTCCAATAATGTTTTATAGCTTGCACCAGTCATTTTCAAGACCGGAGGTCCCATAGTACGTAATAGCACCCCACACCATAACGCCGCCCTCTCGGCTGTGATGTCGGTTCAAAAAACGCATTTCTTTGCGCAGATTATGGAAATAATCGTTGTAGCCATCAGGCCCATTCAAATTAAACTTCTTCTCATCCGTAAATACAAGTTCTCTATTCATTTACATGACTTCTTGGCTGCAAATCCGATACCATGTAGTCTCTTACGAATTGCAGCCGGTTATCCTAACGAGGAGCATTAAGTGGCGGCTTTTTTTGTAATTTCAGGTATTTAACCTACTCACAGCTCTTAATTACTCTGCGTACTGACGACTTGCTCGCTTCCACTCCAGCTTTAGCTCTTATTTTTGACAAGGATAAGGCAGAATTGGAAGCAATTCTGATGATTTTTCTTTTTTCATACGCAGATAAAGACAATGAAAACCTACCTTTAAAATTTTTTCCATACCCCTCGGGTCCTTGATGTAATGATCGACAACTGTTGGGCTCCGTCCAATTTTCTTTTAGCTATTGCGCGGTTAGAATATCCTTCAGAATGGTAAACATCGATTTTAGTTTTTTCCGATAGGTTTAAAATTTTTTGTTTTGCCATTTTGACTCGTAAAATGATTAAGATGTAATAATTTGTAATAAACAAACGCTCTCTACAAAAAAAAATCATCGCTTACTTTAGAAATAATAAAGTGCCTTTATTCAAGTGATCCAAAAAAATTACACATTTTTGGACTTTTTTTTTATAAATTGCTCGAAAAACGTTCTTTAGTTAAGAAACCACTATTGTCTAGCTTCCATTTCCATTTTAAAATTCTGCAATCGGTTACAAATTGCAAAAGATACAGGCTGCTGATTATGGAATTTTTAGTGCCCTTAAATAAGTGAACAGGAGTGTACATATATATCTACATACACATCAGTCATTGGGTCATTACGCAATAATCAATAACAATCCCCGAAACCCAAGACACAACTCAAACCCGAGAACAGCTGAAGATCATTGTACCTATTAAACTCAGTACACATATTTTATCATTGTCTCATTTACACATGCATATATTTTCACTCATCCCGTTTTCCCACACAGCAACTGTTTGCCAAAGTCTGCGACGAATTGTACCAGACTTTGATGGAAATTTGTTGACAAATTCTTCGCCGAATTGGAGGAGTTTTGTGTACACAAAGTTTTGTGACAAAAGTCTTCGACGAATTGTAGTCGACTTTTGTGATAGGAAATCACTCTCGATATTAATAAAAATAATCGCGACTGGTCGGAAAAGATTTATATAATTTAAATTAAAATACAAATATTAAATATAAATCAAACTTTTCGGGAAAATTTTAATTTTTTGAGGAGATAGTTAAAGTTAAAAAAAAATTATTGAATAAGTGATGATTTATCCGACCTTTCGTATTATATTATAAAATTAAAATGTTCGAGCGTTTGGTCGTATTTTTAATTAATTTTATTAGTCAGGAAGATAAACATAATTATTAATTAAAAACGGAAAGAATTGATAAACCAAGATTTTTTCTGTCATTTGTAACAAAAAATGAAAAAATTAAACAATTGAAGAAATGTTCTTGCCACATGAATTAGGTGGAAATAGTTCCTCTAATTAACAGCCAATAAAATAAATTGGTTGAAAAAAGTATATTCAACATGTTACACCCGGATATATTAAAAATGTTACATAATGACAAATGCAATGATACATCAAACAATTTTCTGTGAAATGTTCTACATTTTACTAAATAAATGTCTATAATTCTGTGCTACATTATCTGTATTAACATTAACTCTTCGCTATTGGAGTCCTTATTATCTGTAATATTTTTAACATAAATCGACGTTTATAATTATTTTCTCTATTCAAAACTGATATATCTTGAAAGTTTGGGAAATGATTTAAGTTTGCACAGTGTGATGATAATGCTGGTTTTTGTGTTGAGATGTGTCTATATTTTGGATCTGATTTGTGTCCTGCAATTCTACTCTTTAGATTATTTTTAGTTGTACCTACATATACCATATTGCAACTTTCACTATTATTTCCTCCACAAGGTATTTTGTATACTATATTAGATATGCGAAATTTATCTATTCTATCTTTGGTATTACTAAACAGTCTACCTAATGTCTGTGTTGCTTTATGTGATATATTGTAATTATTAGTATCATATATAATGATTTAAAGTTTTTCGGTTCCACCGTTGGGTTTTGGTTATGTTGCCCCTTATTAATCTTTTGACTAACCCCATTAAAAAATTGTTGTCCCTTAATATAGTTCTAATCTTCTCCTTATTCTTTTTGAGAAAATTCCCGTCGCTTGTCTTCAAAACTCTCTCTGTTGGGTTTCTTGCCGTATTGACAACCATTAATTTCGGGTGTTTGGAGTGATAATTGATAACCCTTCCAGAAGCAGTTGGTGTTTGGCACCTATCCACCAATATATTCTCCCCATTTCTTGTTACCATGGTATCCAAGTATGGAAACCTTGATCCACACTCTTCTTCAATTGTGTGCTGTTCTATTCTGTCCCATTTGCCCTCGATAATACGAAGTGCCAAGTTTACAGGTATACTACTCGGATATAAAGAAACTACATCGAATGCAACTAATTTTTCACAATTTTGTATTTTTGGTTCCTTTATTTTATTCTTAAACTGCAATGAGTCTTTTATATCGTATTTGGGGTCTTCTGTAATCCTTTTCTGTATAGTCGTAATGTACCTATATAACTCATAAGAAGGGGAATTAACAAAAGAACATCTTGGCCTCAACGGAAAAACTTCTTTGTGTATTTTTGGGACTGCCAACAACCTAGGTGCTGTGGACACATTTGTCTTAAGTTTGTTCTTCTCAATTTGATTTATGTTTCCTGATTTCTAAAGTTTTTCTACAATATCATTGTTCAATATTTGAAGATTGCTAGTAGGATATTTATCCATCAGTTTGGACTTAGCTGTATACCCTACAATATTGGTAATTCGTGATATACAGGGTGATTCAGGAAGTTCCGGACAAAAGTCTCCAGCGTATTCCTTGGCTCATTTCATGACGAAAAGACCACTAGGACCATGTCCGAAAATGCAGGGGTGCGAAATGGCAGCGGGTTCAAAATTTTCTGATTGGCGGTCGGAGGGTAGTAGGGCAAAGTTGCTAACTTCTGAGCCAGTGGTCGGATTTTACAAATTTGGACTTGTTGGAACGGTCTTTAGAAGGCCTTTCAGAATCAATAAAAAAAGTAGAAAAAAGTCAAATCGCTGAGATACAGAGCTTTCGGAAAAAAATGGGGAAAAAATTCACATAACCCCAATTTGCTCAGCCAGATGACAGGTAACTTATGTTTTTTTTCTGTTGAAAGATAGCTATATCTCTTACCTTTCTAAAATGACCTAAACAAGACCCAGATGTCTTACCGTTCCAAAGTTATGACCATTTTACTGAAATGCAAAAATGTTTGTTTTTGTTTTTGGAAGCGAAATAACAGCACACATTTATTTGTTTTTTGTAAATTGACACGTTTAAGATTTTATTTTATTGAAATTTTCAGAATCAATAAAAAAACGTATAAATAAGTCAAATCGCCGAGATACAGAGCTTTCGGAAAAAAATGGAGAAGAAAATTCACATAACCTCAATTTGCTGAGCCAGATGGCAGGTAACTTATGGCAGGTAACTAACTGTTGAAAGATAGCCATACCTCTTACCTTTTCAAAATGACCGAAACGAAGCCCAGAGGTCTTACCGTTTTAAAGTTATGACCATTTTATTGATCCGACCACTGGCTCAGAAGTTACCCTACTACCCTCCGACCACCAATTCGAAAATTTTTAACCCGCTGCCATTTCGCACGCTTGCATTTTCGGACATGGTCCTAGTGGACTTTTCATGAAATGAGCCAAGGAATACGCTGGAGAAATTTGTCCGGATCTTCCTGAATCACCCTGTATAATCACATTTGCTTCTAGCTAGCCTCGCATTTCCCTTATCGGCATTAACTAGCATTACATCCTTATTATACTTTAAATACTTTTTAGCCTTATCAGTTTTGTCTAACACAAATGTATCCATATTCGTCAATTTCATTTTATGCATCTGACTATCTATGATCGTTGTCAATTTAGTTCTAGCTATTTCCTGTTCTACCTTACCCGGTAGTGTTTGAACAAAATCTTTTCCTTCTGCTATAAGATTCAATATTGGTAACTGGTCCCTTTTCACCGGCAGTGCATGTTTCTGTCCAGGGTAGAGAATCCATTGCACCTCCGTTGGAATGTCCTTGCCTGTTTTATTAATGAACCATTTACTATTCAATGTTATTCCTAATTTCTTTTCCAGTAAATCAATAAAGCAATTGAATTTTTTCTCCTGTACCTCCTTAATTTTCTCATTAAGTGATGTTGCTAATCTGTCCTCATATTCTAAAAACTCCCTCATTTCCTCTCCTGTCATGTTGATTTAAATTACTGATTATAACTTGTATTTCATGTTCAACTTGTATAAGTAATTGATGTTTTTCCCTGAGTGTAAGGTTAAGAATTTTGTTGTGCAAATCTTGGGTGGATCCGGAGATAATTCGCCGAAATTTTGGCAATCCATTTTCAATTATGATAATGTTTCTTCCGAAACCTATTATATTGCAAGATCGCACATGCCAGACATGATGAGATTATATCAGGGATATAATGCCACTAGCAATGTACCTAGATATTCTATCGTACCAAACTTTGATCCTCCGCCTGTCGCATCCCAGCAGACTTCGGCGCAGTGAAATAACTCCCAAATGAAATAAATCCCAAAAAAAAAATGAATTAACTCCCAAGAATTTTCATACAAATTGGGAGTTATTGCATAATGAAATAAATCCCAAAGCATGGGACATATTTCATTTTTTTTTTGGGATGTAATTCATTTTTTTTGGGAGTTGTTTCATTATGAAATAACTCCCAAAATTCTGAAATGAAATAACTCCCAACGAAAACAGTAGTGGAAGTTATTTAATTTTTTTTTTCCCGTTGGGAGTTATTTCATTTTATTTGGGAGTTATTTCATTTTCTTAAAAACTCAACTTTACACATTTTTTTGATATTTTTCTACAGTTTCAATAACGGTTCTTAATATTGCAACTATAATAATGAGTATCGATCATTAATTTATGCAAGTTTGGCTGCAGTCCAAATTAGAGCTTTGAAGAGTTTACATCACTGATTAAATAAAAAAAAATGTAAAAAATGGCAAGTGTTACTTTTGAAATTATAAGTGGAAAAAGAAGGAACAGCAAACTTATGTACATTGTTTCACAAGAACAATTGTATATCAAGAAGTCCGAAAGTAAAGGCAAAAAATATTACGTTTGTTACTTACAAGATTGCAAGTCGCGTGTGATTTTGGCAAATGACGAGTGCGTCCATAGTGCGGGTTTCGCCGACCACAATCACGGAAGCCAAAAGGAGCTGTACGAAGAAGTTAAGGTCCTCAATGGAATTAAGAAGGAATGCCTGGATTCCGGAAATCTTTTGGGCGGTGTAAATGCCTTAAGTGGAATTCGGGAAGCTTTTGAAACAGCAAGCAAAAGGTGAATAACTAGTGAATTCTATTTGGTTTTTTTCTTGTTTTATTTAAAAGTTTATATCAATGTTTTGTGATATAGGAATCAAGAAGCCATAAAAAACGTCGATTTCACAAAAATCAAACGTGGATTGCAATATTTGGCTGCCAAAGTTTTTGTGACATCTCCAACGACTCCAGCGCATGTTATGGAAGCTTTCGAGAAAATGGAGGTCTACAAAAACTTCGGGCTTACTCTACACGAGGGTCGTGACCAGACTCCGTTTTTTAAAGTTTGCCACGACGAAAAGGATTTTTCGTACTGCGTTTTTGCCTCAGACAAAATGATTGGGCTAACAAAGGAAAACATAAACCGAAGAATTTTAATTGACGGAACATTTTCAATAGCACCAATCGGGTGTTTTCAACAATTGCTATTGGTGCACATCGAGTATTATGAGAAGGTAGGTAACCGGTTGCCGGGAAGAAAGGGGGGGCGCGGGCGCGACGTCGTGCGCCTCGGTCCGTGACACGGCGCGCCGCACTCCGAGACGCACAGCGGTACGCCTCTCTTCATATTCGTAGTTGTTAATTATTGGGTAGGTAATCAATTTTTGAAAATTTGCAACAGATATTCCCACTATTTTTCGTGTTGATGAACAAAAAGTCAATGAAATGCTACAAACATTTCTTTAATTACGTAAACACCAATGTGTTCAATTTGAATGGTGCGGTGTTCATCACGGATTACGAAGGGGGTCTTCGTAAGGCAATTAAAACGGAATTTCCGAATTCAAAATTGTACGGCTGTTGGTTCCATTTCTGTCAAGCGGTACGGCGCAAAATAACAACAAAACAGAAGGAACTAGCAGCGTACATTCGACAAAACAAGAAAGCCTCGTTGGAGTATCATAAGCTTTCGACGCTTCCATTGTTACCTGCCGATCATATTTTAGGATCATTCCAAACTATAAAACACGACATTGAAGACTTTGACCATCATTTTAAATTTATGTCGTTTTTGGAATACTTCGAAAGACAATGGTTGACCAAGGTAAATCTAATAATACAAACATATATAATAATCATGGTAAAATGGTTTCTTTTTTTGTAATGTGTTTACAGGTCGGACCAGACGGTATATCCGTTTTTGGGACACCAACTCGAACGGCGTCCGCTGTAGAAGCGTACAACGGTGTACTGGGAAAAATGATCCCAAAGCAGAGCAATTTCTTTAAATTTGTAAGAATTTTACAAAACCAAGAATTTAGTAAGGCCAGAGAATTTGAATTGTTGGCCAATAGTGGTGGAGCTCTTGGACAATCCAAAAGAAATCGATAATTTATTGACAAAGCGGAGAAGATCGAGAAGGCTACCGAAGAGTTGCAAACGGGGTCTATTACTGCTATTGCCTTTATTAACCGGATGGTGTTTCCTAAAAATGGAACAGTTACGGAAATGGAACCGGATGAGGACATTTTTGAGGATAATATATATATGCAAGAAGAAGATGACGAAGAAGGTGACAACATAAACGAATCATCGGTAGTACGGACTGCAAATTCGAATTTGTTATGCGTGGTTTGCATATAATTACGGCCCAATATGTTAATGATACCCTGCACGCATTTGAAAGTCTGCAATATATGCATCATAAAGCTACAGGCAGACAGTATCCAAAAAGGTGTAGACAAGTTCAAGTGCCCTGTTTGCCGCCAAGATGTGGACGACACACTGCAAGTATTTTTGTAAAAAAACAAAGAAATTGAATAAAAGAACATTTGAGTATGTTAAATTTCGCCGTGGAAAATTGATTTCTTCTTGTTTTGGGATTTATTTAATTTTTTTGGGCTTTATTTTATTGGGAGTTATTTCATTTTTTGGTTTGGTGAATTATTTCATAATGAAATAACTCCCAAATATTGGGACTTATGTCATTTTTGTTTTGGGAATTATTTCATTTATTTTGGAACTTATTTCATTTTTTGATGTGGGAGTTATTTCATTTATTTTGGGACTTATTTCATTGGGAGTTGTTTCATTGGGACTTATTTCATTTGGGAGTTATTTCACTGCGCCGCAGACTTCTAGTGATATGTGAGGAGTTTTTTTAAAACTTCCCCCTTTTGACACAGAATTTTTGAAAAGAGGTTACGAAGAATAATCGTCATTTCGTGACATGTTCACTGCGGTCTATGTAAACCATCCCAAAAGTTACATCATCTAAAGAACAGGGCGAAGGGAGATGCTGGCGCGATTGTGAAACGATGTTCACTCTGCAACGAAAATTTCGATTTGGCATGGAATGATTTGATATCTCGGTACGATAATAAACGCGTACTAGTAGACAATCAACTAAAGGTTTTATTTGAAGTTCCCATTGCAACGGTGGAGTCTAGTGGATCTATTAAGAGAAATCACATTACATTGGTTGATTGTCTTTCCATGTTGAAGTCACTTGATGTTCCAACAGATGGATGGGAACCCAAACTCATTCATCTGGTGTCAACAAAACTTTCGGAAAATACTTTGTCCCTTTGGGGTCAGTCCTTAAAATCTCATCGTGAGTTACCCAAATGGTCTCAAGTGGGCGAATTTCTCAGCAACAGATTCGAAGTTGTTGAACGCATATCTAACGTTAGGGCAAATGAGTCTAAGGATAATCCAAACTTATATTTCTCAAGATAAGTTAAATACGTTGTGTATAGTATGCGTAGAGGACCACAGCATTAGAACCTGTAAAATTTTAGCATTAAATTTTAGCCTGGAAACCTTTAGGAAATTTAAACTTTGGAAATTCATTTGGGGTTTTTATTTCCCATATTTATACAAAGTTGCATAATCTCTCCATCTGCGAGAAATTATACAAGTTTCAGAATCTCTATTCTGTAGGATTCGCTTTCCACTCAATCATTATCATACAGTCCACATTTCCCTATTTCACTCAAGAGACAGCGATGCAGTCTCTGGCCTACTCAATACACCAGTACTTATATATATATATATATTAGGGCGGGTCAAATTTTTTGGAACGATTTTTTTTGATGAAGCGTATAGCAAAAACGTAATCTATAGGTGATTCTGAGAAATTTTGCTCCAGAGACCATAACTCTAAGTCGGGTTTGGAGCCCCCCAAAAGGTGTTTGTATCACCCTTCAGAATCTGTATTGATACCAATATTTTTTTTTTACTTTTGGTAGAGATATTAGGAATTTTTTGTCGAAAAATAGCCTAAAATTAACTTTTAACTAATAAATTCTGAATTTTCTTCGATTTTTTTTGCAGATTTGCATTTCCATTCCAACAACTTTTATTACGATTAATTTTTTTGTTTTCGAGCTCCTTTTTGTAGGAAAATCGATCTGAAAAAATCAACATTTTCAAGGATTCAACAAAAAAACACTATTAACACTAATATCTACTTTGAAAATTTGGGGGGCTCCAAAACCGACTTAGAGCTATGGTCTCGTGGGTAAAATTTCTCAGAATCACCTATACATTACGTTTTTGCTAAACGCTTCATCAAAAAAATCGTTCCATATAATTTGACCCGCCCTAATATATATATATCTCATCTGATAAACCGATCAATATAAGTACATAGAATGGCATACGAGATGAGGATCCACATCTGGAAGTCAAGGTTTACCATTGCAGATTACCAGTGGGGTAGAAAAAACTAATAGACAATTCATAAGATGATGGTATCGCCTACCTGGATCCATGGCAGACTCCTGGAGAATACCATAAAATCCTCAATGCCAGAAACCAGCCAAAGCAACGGCGACGGCTACGCTGTAAGGCTGGGCATTGACACAGAAGGTTCTCAATGGTATCTACCAGTGTTCTTCACCACCACAAGCACGGCAGTAATCAATCCCATTCACAATCCAGTTGCAAGTGAAGCTTCCACCATCACAGCGACCCAAGATTACCCCAATGAGGAGCTGCAAGTCAGCCAGTCGAAAAAGAGAATTAGTCCCCCTGAGTCCACTGCCGCCCATAAGTCTCTTGAAATACTGCAATCCATTCTGAGCAGCCAGGCAGAGTTGATCTCGTCCATCGACCTGCTATCGATGAAGCCTCGATCAAGATTTGCAGAGGCAATCAATCTCAAATCGGCAGAAGTGCATCCTGCTCTATCAAGACAGTCTGCTACAACATTCTCTGTGACATCACTATGACCCGGAACCCAGCAGATTCTTAGCTTACCGGGCATTACACTGTTCAAGATCGGCTTGCAATTCCTGACCAATTTGGATTTACACATGTGTGACCTGATCGCACTGAGGTCTGGCTTACTATCAACGCATATTCGCAGAATTCGCCCGATGGATATAAGCACGAGTCCATTGTCTCAGTTGTAGCTCTTATCTTCACCACGATTTCCGCTTGGAAGACACTGCAGTTCTCACCCAATCTCATCGAAAGCCCGAGTAGACGGTTCTCACTGAAGATCCCCCTCCTGTGCCCGATTCCGTTTTCGAGCCATCCGTAAAGATCAGATGACCAGATCCCACACAGTCAGCCTCTCTGACATCCCGATCTTCGGCTATTGCCCAAAGTCTACCGTCGGCAGGATGTAGTCTGTGGTCTGACTCAAACTCTCGTCCGGGTAATTCTCAATCAGCTCCTGGAGAATGTTGGCATGTCCTTCAGGGGCATTATCCGTGGTTAATTCTTAAATTCATTTCATTCAGTTTTGTATGAAAATTACAACCTTCTATTCTATATCAGTAAATGCATGGCAACGTTTGTCGTACAAAATAGAACAAATGAAAATATCTTTGCTCCCTACACAAAATGGTCGACAAATTATTTAAGCAGGAGATAAAAAAGGCCTTGCGAATCTGTTAAAGTCAAATATATTGTTCGACACTCAGACGTGATCCAAACTGAGTTTTTTGACAGTAGACTCAGATGAGAACTCAGATATTGATGTTATGGCTGAAATTGTTGGGTGAATATGCACAAACTTGTGAATGGGTGGAATGGAAGCAATTGTACTTATACAGGGTGATTCAGGAAGATCCGGACAAATTTCTCCAGCGTATTCCTTGGCTCATTTCATGAAGAAAGTCCACTAGGAACATGTCCGAAAATGCAAGGGTGCGAAATGGCAGCGGGTTCAAAATTTTCGGATTGGCGGTCGGAGGGTAGTAGGGTAAAGTTGCTAACATCTGAGCCAGTGGTCGGATTTTGAAAAATAAAATCTTAAACGTGTTAATTTACAAAAACAAATAAATGTGTGCTGTTATTTCGCTTCCAAAAACAAAAACAAACATTTTTGCATTTCAGTAAAATGGTCATAACTTTGGAACGGTAAGACATGTGGGCTTGATTTAGGTCATTTTGGAAAGGTAAGAGGTATGGCTATACATAAGTTACCAGCCATCTGGCTGAGCAAATTGAGGTTATGTGAATTTGTTTTTCAATTTTTTTCCGAAAGCTCTGTATCTCGGCGATTTTCTACTTTTTTTATTGATTCTGAAAGGCCTCTTAAAGACCTTTCCAACAAGTCTAAAGACAAGAAAATCCGACTACTGGCTCAGAAGTTAGCAACTTTACCCTACTACCCTCCGACCGCCAATCCGAAAATTTTGAAGCCGCTGCCATTGCATTTTCGGACATGGTCCTAGTGGACTTTTCTTCATGAAATAAGCCAAGGAATACGCTGGAGAAATTTGTCCGGAACTTCCTGAATCACCCTGTATATTTACTTTGTTTCCATTTGAGATCAAATTAACTTATGTTGTTTTTCAGTTAAACTATTCTGATCTAGAACATTTTTTAAATTAACCAATTCTAGTGTTTTGCACTTCTCCCTCCACTGTGCTTTTGTGACAACAATTTTCAACCTTTCGGTTGTAGATTATGTATGAAACTGTATGCGTTTACACGATTAGGTTTTTAGTCCTTAAGGGCCAAAACTACAAACTTTATTCAATTTACTTTTCAATTATTTCAACATCGTTGGCTGCTGTGAAATGAAACCATTCAAGTTTTTGTATCACATAGAATTATCCTGGAGTGTTGATATATGATCCTTGAACATTTTCCTTGTGTGGGTGTGTGTGGTTGTATCTTTTTATTTTGTTTGGATGACCAAGTGATATATAAAAGGGAAAATGTTTAACAATTTCTTTTTGATATATATTCTGGTCTAACCATTTGTGTGTTTAAGTGCGGTTGTAATTTATTTCCTGTGGGGATTTATGGTTTCTTTTCAAGCTGAGCAAATGGAAAAACAAAATGATGAAAACCCCAAATACTTTAATCTGATTAAATTTCGTTTACAATTCGTTAAACAATATTTAAAAGATAAATTAAACTTGGAAAACACTTCGGTATCCCATAAAGATGTTCTCTGACCTTTTGTGCTTTGTACTTCTAAAATACTATTGTAACACTAAAGCAGATATTAACATTTGTTTCATGTGCGGGTGATTTGTGGTATTTTTTAGTTTTAACTTGTTTTACCAAGTTTGATTATGGGTTTAAATTTATTTTCAATATCGACTGTAGTATCATGTTGATATTTATATGGCGTCACACTTAAAAGATTACGAAGTCGCAGGCCATTTCGAATATGTTTCCTGGGACGTAGCACATAAATAGAATCGGGAAAGTGAATTTATTTTGTATATTTTAGACTTTCTTTGCGTTACGCAATGGAAGGAAATGCGCTGGAAAATAAACAATTTCTTGCAGACTGTTTCGGTTTGAATAAAGTTTCTCAGAGATATAACCGAGATTTCACCCAGATTTATTCACTTCAAAAGTTTGACAGAAGATGCACTGTGGTGCATTATTAATAAACAAATTTTGTTTTTGTTCATTGTCCGGTTTAAGTACTCATGAATCTGTTGGGTAATACTTTTGAAGAATGTTTGTGGTTTTGGCAGTGAGGGGCCATTCTGGTCTTCGGTCTACTCTTCTGATCCAAATCTTTCGTTAGCAAAAACCGTGGTTTTCAAAAATTTCGTTTTTCCGTTTCTTCGAAAGATCAAATTTTGGCAAAACTCGTTATTGATTAAACCGAAGGGTAAAAACCGGCTAATAAACGGTTTCGGTTTTTATGTGAAAACAAACAAAAGCAAATAAGATACAAATTACTTAGTAGCTAAATGACTGTATACAACGTTGCGGTTTTTGGCATTTTTTCTTCGAGAATAATCAAGGAGCTGCCGTTATCGTCAATGCGGAGGGTTATCGTGGCATGGTCAACAATTTGTTAGTCCCAGAAGTTGAAGATGATGAAATGGATGACGCATGTTTCCAACAGGACTTTAAAACTCGGAAGCCCATTGTTCGCCTTGCAGCTGCGGTTCGACCCCGTTACACTATTATCTTATGCAAAACAATCACGAGTCCATTGATGCCCTAAACCAAGAAATTGGTGCTGCCGTTTACGAGATATTGGCCGAAAGAATCGAAAATGTGCAGAAAAAATTAGTAGATCGAAACAAGGTGTGGAAGCTACTTGAACGTTGTTATGGGCTATTCATAAATGGTTCTTGGCAAAAAATCATAATTTTGAAAAAATGTCTGCTACTTTACAATTTTGCAATTCTTAAATGAAAGTAGTATTTTTTTGGTTCTCATCATTTGAAATGTTCAAGTTTCATCGTAAGGAATGTAACAATTTTCCAGCTACAAAGTTTTAATATCATTGCATGCGATTTGATGTTTTACTGCTACGTCGGAGACAGAAGCCGTTGACACCTACACCCGAATTCTGTAACTTTTTAATGATAAAAGTCGGTAATTAAATTGCCAGAATTCATAAAATTTCAATATAAAGGTTACGAATTTTATCAATTAAATTACCGGTTTTTATGGTTGGATAGTTATAAGATTTCAGAGCAGAACGTATTTGAAGCCATAAAACATTTAGCTAATTTCGTATAAAGTTGAATGTTTTCCCAATCTGTGTGAAATCCTCTCTTTGAACAGGTGTCACCATTTTTTAAGCCTTTAAATTTGTGTTCTGTAATACATTTGTAAAGTTTAGATTGTGTAATGAAATTTAAAGTACAATAATGCCATAATTTAGGATCAAAAACAAAATTTTAAGTTCATTTTCTTTGCGAATTCAAAAATATAATTTTTTGTAAAATACATGAAATATAAAGTCTGCAGTTATTTTAAAACTCGCACGACATCACATATTTTGAAAATGTAATTTTAAAAACACATTGCATTTTTATTTGCTTCGGATATTATAACTGATTCCAGTTATCACATACAAATATACAGAACTGGGTTTATGCTACTTTATAGAAAATATTATATGATTTGACTGTAAGTATTACGTGGTATTATTGTTTTAAAAATAATACATATTTCACCTGAAATATATTGATCTGGCATCGGTCAAAAGTTGGTTTAATTTAATTAACTTGTGAATTTTGGTGAGTCGACCTAACACTGTTACATATACACTGGCAGAGAAACGCTTCGTCGCATGGATGAAACATTTTCGTTAATGTTTTTACGTTGTTATAGTGAAAAGTGTCGTATATCCGACAATTTGATAGTCGCAGCAACGAAAAATTTCATACTTGACTTTTTTGACAATTTTTCATTTCGTTGCTGCAACAACTTACTTGTTGTTCCTGCAACAATTTTATTTAATTTGAATTTTATAGAAAAATGTGTTGAAAATTAAAAAAAAGTAAAGGCATGAGCTTTGAACTACTGACATTTGGTTTATCTCTTAATTTTTATGATTTATATTTATTATTTATTTATTTTGGAGGTTTGTGAACATTTTTTATTGACGAAACAATTTCTTTATTGTAGCGAAACTAATTGTTATAGTGGTAAAGAGAGAGAGAAGCAGTCGAAAAAATGAGCGAGCGTAAAAAAGAGACCAGCAAGAGAAAATGGTGAGGGTGAGTGGTGGGTCACGTTCACATCTTAAGCGGCTATTAGACGATCAAGCGCGGCTTGCCAGCGCGGCTTGTCATCAAGCCATCAAGCTCGTCTAATAGGGAAAAATGCGTGCTTGATAGCATTGCTTGATGAATATCAAAATTTTTTGATATTTTGGCTTGCCATCAAGCCATCAAGCCTCGTGTAATAGCTCTGCTGTCAAGCCCAATACAAAATTTCATTTGCAGTTAACATTCGTGGTTAGAACGCGGATGGTTGCAAGATTTCATCTAATTGTATGAAAGTTTCCCCGAACTGTGGAACATAAAAAGTGACATATATCATAATTAGATGAAAAAAGCAAAAAGCTTACGAAAAGCTTTTAGATAAAATAAAGATAATTGAACCCAAAGCGACAGTAGATGTAACGGGTTTTTCAAAAAGAGCGCTACAAAAGTTTTTTTAAATAAAACAAAACCGTTTCTAGATACCAATGAAATTCTTTATTCCTGTGAAAGTACGTTCGATGCCATTATGTATGGAACTCGATTTCTTTTGCATGGCCACCACGGGCACGCTTGCAGAAGTTCAGACGCTGAACTCAATTTTCGACGGTTTTCAAGCATAAATCGGCCGATACTGCTGCAATTTCACGTTCTATATTCGTACGAAGTTCATCAATCGTCGCTGGCTTGTTGGCATAGACCATAGACTTGACATAGCCCCACACGAAATAATCTAACGGCGTCAAATCGCACGACCGAGGTGGTCATTTCGTGAGATAACACGTTCACCAAACTTGGTTTCCAATGAATTGATTGTGGCATTCGCTGTGTGGCTTGTGGCGCCGTCTTGTTGGAACCACATGTCCTCCAAGTCCATATTATCCAATTGGCGCCAAATATATTCGGTTACCAATGAACGGTAGCGATTCGCATTCACAGTAATGTGCCGGTCTTGATCATCACGGAAGAAGTATCTACGGCGCAATGACGCCGCCGGACCATAAACCGCACCAAACCGTAATTTTTTCGGGATGCAATGATGACTCATATATTATGTGTGGATTGCTGTCTGACCAGCAACGCATATTTAGCTTATTGACGAAGTCATTCAACCAGAAATGAGCCTCATCGCTGAAGATGATTTTCCGATGAAAATCCGAATCATTTTCAAGTTGTTGCTCAGCCCAATTCACGAACATACGACGCTTATGGTGGTCAAGCGGCTTCAGTTCTTGCGTTAATTTGATCTTGTAAGGATGTAGGCCAAGATCTTTTCGCAAATTTCGCCACAACGACGTCACAGAGATGCCCAAAGCTTGAGAACGACGTGTGAGAGATACATTTGGGCTTTGTTGAACTGAAGCCTCAGCGGCAGCAATATGCTCGACACTACGGGCACTTCTTTGTCTCACTGGCACGGGAACATTTTGTACTGTGCCTCTGGATTCAAATTTTTCCACTAGACGCTCAATTGTTGATCTGGTAGGACGATTATGACGACCATAACTTGGGCGTAGCGCTCTTAAAGTTGAGGCCACTGACTCCAAATTTCGGTAGTAAATTTTAATAATTTCGAATCGTAGTTGGCTCGTATATCTTTCCATGATGAAATGGCAACCCTTACTGAAGAGAAATGTCAAAAGAGCGGGAAAAAATATGGCGTCGTTTGCTGTCCCTATCGATTTACTTTTGCAGCGTCTCTGTTGAAAAACCCTTTATTAAAACGAAAAATAAATATATTGCGCAACAACTTCACTGTTCAGGATTTTTTACACTGATGCTTCATGTGTGGGCTTGCTCGTGTAATAGCAAACCATTTCTTCTCATCAGGCCGCGCTTGATCGTCTAATAGCCCCTTTAGACCAGATCCATTGCAACAATCGAATTATTTATATAAATTTCTTAAAACAGACTAATTAGTTACACTTAGTAATAATCTTTTATTGTGAAAACTAAATTGTGTGAATTTATGTGTTTGCTCTGATCGTTTGTGTAACTTGCGAATCTATAAATCAAATAGATAAATAAACAGAATGCAAGGAGCAACACGACAGCAAAGAAAGTGACGCAGCGGTACCAAAAAAATTACCCCGAAATATGTGTCTGAACATTTGTGTGTGTGTATGCGCGAGAAGTGACATAATTCGGTCGCGTCTGTTTCGTTGTGTTGGTATTTGGATTCAGAAAAATACGAAAGGCATATGTAAATACATTTGTTCGGGTAGTCGAAGTCAATGAAAACGTCGAAGTCAAAGAAACAAAGTGTTTCAAGTACGGCGAAGATAAAAGATAGCAATTCAACGTACAGTCAATTTAACAAATTTGGTTAAAATAAATAAAAGAGCAGTTGAAGAAAATGCTTACAGAGCGATCAGTGGCTTAATGACGGGGAAAATTGGCGTTAAAATTGAATATCAAAACCCTCAACACAACAACAATTGCATGATTTAACAAAACAATGATGTGGTTCTATGTCAAAGGAGTAGAGTATAGGGGAGTAGAGCTTATGTTCATGGTAAGTACAGACATAGATATGTACATATTTTAAACAGAAATCTTAACAATAAATTTCTCGTATATGTTTTCAATTACAGGACCTGCATACGACGGCCACAATAACACTGAACTGACTACCACAATCTTCTCCAAACGAGTGTTTCAACATGGAATGAATATAATCTATTTAGCATATAGATTTTCGAAAACAAAAACTCAATTTCAGTAATTGTTATCAAAACACCTGCAATGTAATACTAACAGTGTATATATTAGGGCGGGTCAAATTGTATGGAACGATTTTTTTTGATGAAGCGTATAGCAAAAATGTAATCTATAGGTGATTCTGAGAAATGTTGCTCAAGAGACCATAGGTCTAAGTCGGATTTGGAGCCCCCCAAATTTTCAAAATAGATATTAGAGTTAATAGTGTTTTTTTGTTGAATCCTTGAAAATGTTGATTTTTTCAGATCTATTTTCCTACAAACAGGAGTTCGAAAACAAAAAAATTGATCGTAATAAAAGTTATTGGAAATTATCTGAACTTTCATAACCTGCAAAAATTTCGAAAAAAATCGAAGAAAATTCAGAATTTATTAGTTAAAAGTTCATTTTAGGCTATTTTTCGACAAAAAATTCCTAATATCTCTACTAAAAATAAAAAAAATATCGGTATCAATACAGATTCTGAAAGGTGATAAAAAATACCTTTCAAACAAGCCCACATTGAAAAATCTACTATAATTCTATCCGATTTTGTGACGAATTTAATTAAATTATTCTATGTAACGGGTCCGCCAAATAACTTTTTTTTTTTTTGAAAATGCTATAAAAAAAACTACTGAATATTTTTTCAAATATCTTTTTTTATTTGAAAGTACAATCCTCCCGGTTAATAATCGCAAATAATTTCTTTCAAATCGCTGCCTCGGCTGGCCATGCAGTAGCCTACACGATCGGTCCAATTTTTAAGCACATTATCGATTGTGTGCAGCTGTATTTCACCAACGGCTTCACGAATATTTTCCTTTAAAGCGTCAATTGTCTCTGGCTTCTCGGCGTAACACTTATCTTTGAGGGCACCCCACAAATAATAGTCCAACGGTGTCAAATCGCAGCTCCGAGGTGGCCAAACGACATCAGATCTGCGGCTGATAATGCGATCTTCAAAAACAGGGCGCAAAACATCGAGTGTAGCTTCGGCTGTATCCTCCTCTTCAATTTTTGTGAACACAAATTCGTTCAACATGGCCCGATAACCATCGCCATTGACTGTAACGGCCACTCCTTGCTCATTTTCGAAGAAAAATGGTCCAATTATGCCTCTGGACCAAAATCCGCACCAAACAGTGACTCGTTTTGGGTGCATCGGTTTTCTGTGCCCCAAATGCTCCAATTTTGCTTGTTTACATACCCGCCAAGATCAAAATGAGCTTCATCTGAAAAGATGACTTTTTTTTGGCAAAATCGGCATCTGCAACATTAGCATGATTTTCAAAGTAATGTCGCAATATTTCCCAGCGTTGTTCAAGCGTATACACAACCATATTCGTTCAGCGGAAGGATACAACTAATTATCTGTCAAATCAGACATGAGCTAAGTGTTACCATTCACGAAATAAGCACTGGTTGAAAAAAAAAACGTTAGATTGCGGACCCTTTATATATGGGAAAATATCTATTTTGAAATTTTGGGGGGCTCCAAATCCGACTTAGAGCTATGGTCTCTTGATCAAAATTTCTCAAAATCACCTATAGATTACGTTTTTGCAATACGCTTCATCAAAAAAAAAATTAACCCGCCCTAGTACATATGTACAATTGCCAATCAATAATTTCAAACACACTTCAAAACATTAATTGTACCAATGAAACATAATCATTGTAGTAATGAAACAAATTCATTGCAACACTGACTCAAATTCGTTGCACCAATGAAACAAATTCATAGCAGCAATGAACAAATTCATTATAGCAATGAAGCAAATTCCTTTCAAGAACAAAACCTATTCTTTGCAACAATGAAACAAATTCGGTGCAGCAACGATATAAATTCGTTGCAATAATGAAGCAAATTCATTGCAGCAACAACCATACTTTCACCACAGTAACGAAAAATTTGCAGTTGATGAACACATTTTGGTAGCAGGAATGAACGTTACATTAGCTCAATTTCGATGACAAAAGTTATTGGGGTGATGAAGATTATCATCCGTGTAACGATGCTTTTTCGTTCAGTGTATGTATGTGTATTTCGAGTTGTATCATAAATAAATTTGATGTTTACACGTTGCTCAGGAACACTAACATGGTGAACACTATAACTTTCATTTGTTCCTTTGCCTTGCCTTTTTTGTTATTTTCTAAAATTCAATGAATATTTAATAAGTTCATATGTGGTTTCTCTCCTGCTATCAAAAACTGTGATGTTCATATTGCAATAACAAGCATTTGCTTTGCTTACTTCGCCGAAGTAACATATGGCCTTGAGTCACGCAAAATTTGATTCACTATCTAGATATTTTATTTCGTATCAATATTGGAGCATATGTGCGCCATGTTTACTGCAAGAACTGCTGTAATAATGACAAGCACAAGCTAATTGATGTATAAACATAACAACAAAAATCAAACATATTTGATATTTGGGGTTTTTGTTTTCGAGATGCTATCTATACGATGACTAAATAATATTTGGTCTTGCGTTATCCTTGTGTACCAATTTTGACTTATAGAATAACAATAACAATTTAAAAATTTTCAAAAGTTCCAAAAAATAGAGTTTTTTTTTGAATATTAGAAAATCTTACATCTGCTCATAACTTATGAAAATATAGTATGTCGTAATAATTTCTATGTCTTTGATGTCTGCTGAGATACACTGAAAGAATTATTTCGTAATCTACTTATCCAGTTTTTTTAATCCACAAGTGTTTAGCCATAATTATAACAAAATGGAAAAATTTTACATATTGGAATTTAGCAAATATATCCTCAGCTATATACAAAATAATATAATACCGTTAACGATTTAAAAGTTACAGCCAGCACTGATGCTAAATCTTGTACAATGAAAAGCACCAACAGACCTGACCATAATAAATTATAAATGTAACGTGCAGTCTGTACTACCTGGGAAGTCAACTATTTGAATACATTCCGTGTTGACTAAATGCGGATTGCAAGCAAATATAATAATGAGATTATACAAACTGAACATGTGGACTTATAGGACCTTAGCTGAGTGATTGTACGTTCGCTATGTATTATTAGTTTTTGAAATTTAGTACAATGTTAATTTTGTCAAGGATATGCTGAATTAAACATCCCGCTTTCAATCTTATTCTTTAGCAGTTGATGATGAGTTTACCAAAGTTAATATTTAAAAACTTATTTAAAAAAATATACAAAATGTAGAATTTGTGTGCAATGTGCACGTAACTCCGAATATAGTTAGAACAATGAGTTACGTGCACATTGGACACAACAAAAATAATTGTACAAGATTGAAGGGTGATCCTAAATATATTAACCAGGTCACCAAAATTCCTTTATGTTTTATACCACATACGTTATTTCCAAAATACTTTGGATATTTAAGCTGATTAAAGTAATTTTTTATGGTAGCTGCCGCGACTTGATGAGTTCGACATTTTTCACTTTTAGATTTGGGTAGAAATTTGAATTTAGAGGTTTTAAAAACTTCAGCATAATGGGTTGCCCATTTTGAGTTAGAATTAAGAAAGTATTCGAATTCCGAGGCACCAAAATCTCTATAATAATTTGGTGAATTTTTAATAAAAGTGACTGTCATATTGGGTAAGCGGCCCGGGTTGTATGGTCCTTTTCCCGCGAAAACTAAACTGAATGAGATTAATATATTAACGCAAGAGTGTAAATGGGCTGGTCTTACAGGCATTTAAATTTATATATAAATAAATAAATGGTTTCCCGTTACATCCCACGAGGGGATTAGGGAGAGTTTCTCACAACCAGTGAGCTGTGCGCGTTCTAGTTTTACACTGATTGGGGCCTACAGTTTTACACCGGTTACGAACGGTATTTTTGAGAATCTTTTTCATGGCTTAATACTCGATAGTGTTGCCGTCACTAAGCGAGGTGACCGCCGTCGAAAGAAATTTAAGGTTTTCTGAGTAGGGATCGAACCCACGTCCTCATGCACAAGAGCCGCGCACACTACCATTGCACCACCGATGGCCACTTTAAATTTATATATAAGACATATATTCCCAGTATAGTCATAAGACGTTGGGGGAGAAGATAAGATTATCTAAAATAACACATGAAAAATTGTAAAACGAACATATGGACAATAAAAATTAAAATTCTAAAAAACAAATTCTTGGGTAAGCGGCTTTGGGTTTTATAAGATATTCTATTTAACCTATTTCCATTTAAATATATCGTAAAGAAAACGAGCGTTAAGTTTTCTTAGGAACTTTATTTAAATATAACGATGCCGTGCTATAAGGCCATATCCAATAAAGCCATATGGCCTTATTTCTCATCACTTTGAGAAATGAGATCGTATGACTTTATTACCAACACGAAAGTGTAATAACACCATATGAGTTTAACAATCGAAGTGGAAATAACGCCATACCCGTACAATCCATTGTTAAAATTGCATATTGTCCACGTAAAGAATGAGTTGTCAGAGTCAACCGTTGAAGAGATATGGATCAAGCGATGGAGGGGGGGGGGGGGGCGCCCGCCCGCGTCTTTCCGCGCCTTCCAAAGCATTTCAATTTTTACGGATTTCTGGAATTCTTCTGCATTTCTTATGCGATTTAGAAGCGACCAAATCATGTGATTTCCTTAAAGAAATTTCCGGATGCACATCTGTATACACTGCCAGAAGTTCTCACGGAAAAAAGCGAAGTATTTTCATACAAAATCGATATCGACTTTTAAGGGAGAAGAAAATAACCCGAGTACTGTACTCGCACAGATCTCCAAAATGAAGAACTGTACGCTTGAGGAAGATTTTATAAATACAATTGACAGCGCTGACGACATTGAATCAGATGCAAATAGCAGCGAAGAAGGCACTGCCGCAGAAATGCAACAGCAACATTATATGTCATGTATTGTTTGTTGCGAAAACGACAGACAAATACTGTTTGATCCATGCAAACATTTTAAAGTTTGTCACCCATGCTACCAACAAATAATGGGAAGACCTGCGAAAAACGGAACGCATACATTGAGTCCTATTTGTCGTGCCATCATTACAGAAGCCAAATTTATATATTGTTAATTACACTGTGCTACAGTGAAAATATACTTGAAAAGCGACCTAGTACAGGTTATAGACCTCGTTGAGTAGATCACAGATCATTTTTAAAAATTTCAGAAACACCCTCAAAATTCAAAGTTATTCTCAAAAAACTGTTTTCGGAGTGGTTGCATTATTAATGAATGCGTAAATCAGTCAAATTTTAACCGTTTTTTATTTTTTAAACGGTTTATGAAAGAAGAAGAATAGATTTTTCTAACAATATATATATTATATGATGGTTCATAATATATTGGTAGTAAATTTCCTATGAATATCTAAAAAATTGTTTTCATTTTCCATTTTTCTCGACTTTGACTACTTTTCATTATGAATTTTTGTATGAAAGTATGTATATTTGTGTTTTAATATTTAAGAAACATTTTCTTCTGAGAAAACTGCGCTTTAAATTTTTAAAATCGGATAACAATTTCAAAAGTTATTCGATTTTACTTTAAGAGCTTTCACTAGCACTTGATACCCCCAAGCGGAAAAAATTAATTGAGATGATTTTTTACATTTATCATGATCGTTAAGAAGATGAATTAAATACTTTTGGTTTCTTAACATTATCTTTATGTTTTTCTTGTAATATTGCCGTTAGTTGTTTTGACATATACCAACTGGTAGTCGCAACTTGCTAGAGACCAGAGTGAAGAACGAGCGAAAAGCAACTAGAAGGAAAACAAACAAGCAAAATACATATGATTACATTGTGTTTTTATGATTTTATTAGAAAAGAGTTAAATTGGTTGTAAGTGTTACTGAAAGTTAAAGTAAAATAAGTAAAAAGTTATAAGTAAATTGTTACTAAAAAATTTCAATTAGAAAAAGTGAGGTTGTGATATTTTCAACCGAACGATTGGAGATTGTTTTTGGATGGCTCGTGTAAAAGTTAGTATTAATTTCATGTTACATCACAAACAATTAAATTTTTTTTCGGTCTAAAAGCCGTTCTATTACATAACAAAAATCAGCTACATTCAGTGCCAATTGCGTACGCTAAGAATATGAAAGAGTCGTATGCAACAATGGAGAAAATACTTGATATGATACGCTATAAAAAATATCAATGGCAAATTGTTTCAGATTTAAAATCTCAATTAATTTTTTCCGCTTGGGGGTATCAAGTGCTAGTGAAAGCTCTTAAAGTAAAATCGAATAACTTTTGAAATTGTTATCCGATTTTAAAAATTTAAAGCGCAGTTTGCTCAGAAGGAAATGTTTCTTAAATATTAAAACACAAATATACATACTTTCATACAAAAATTCATAATGAAAAGTAGTCAAAGTCAAGAAAAATGGAAAATGAAAACAATTTTTTATTACCTATGGCCTTATAGCACGGCATACAACACGTCTGCTTCATTAGACAAGAATACAACCCTGAAAAAAAATTCTAATCATTATTTTGGAATAATTTGTCGTTTAACAAATGACTCCTAGATTAAAAAATACTGAACATTTTTTAAAAGGAAAAAAATTATTACTTGATTAAAAAAATATTTTATGTACTAAGCGGAACAACGAACAGATTGTGCGTTAAACCGTTTTTTTGTGTTACGGGAAAAAATTCTGATGTGCTGATATATTTTATAGGGAATAATAAGAAGAAGTTATTACAAACAGCCATCAAAGGCACTGGAAAATCACTACTATTCTACGATTTTTGGGTAACCGGTACAGGACAAGAAACCGGGTATCGCGTACAGGAAAAAGCTCCAAGAATAGCGCATTTGCCACTAAAATGGCAACGCTGACAGTTAGTTAAATATTGGACACCGTGGCATATGTTTGATATTAACTTAGGGGTTTTCAGTTCGGATACCATAATTTGATTTATCAATATTGATTTTCTAAAAATGGATAGAATGATTTAGATGATGATTTTTGAAGTTAAAACCAATTTTTGTATCGAATTGTCTTTTAAGTTGGTGAGTTTGTACTGGGGTATTTTCGTATATACTAATCAACATATCGCACCTTAACTTCAAAAGAGTCATAACTCCAAATTTTTGTATGTTATTTTTTGCTTAAAATCGATAACGAGGCACGATTTCTTACCTATTTATACGGTTTAGACCATCACCAGGAGTCAGGGGCCTTACAAAACCAAGATAGCATATCTGTGGTCACAAGGAATAACAGCATATGTCTATTTTTGCATCTTTTTAGGAGAGCGTTTTAAGGCTTCAAATTTCATTAGTAATCTAGTGATTGATCGAGATTTGCTAATAAATCTTATCCAATATCTTAGGAACTACAAATTCGATTATTCATATTTAGATTATATAGTGTGCAGTACGATATATACAGCTCGATTCTCGAAAAACTTAATTTGAGCATAACTCGAGTTATGCTGTTATGCCTTGTCACCACAGATATTTCGCCAACCAGTTCGAACTTTTACCTTATCTCTGCAGTTGGTACTACCAAGTGAATGCAGGGATTCGTCAACCTGATCCCTCCAGCGGAGTCGTAATCTTCCTATTTTGCGTCTTCCTTCGGGTTCGAGAGATGTTTCGTCTGATTGCTATAAGACCCAGCATTCTGCCCCGTAAAGCAAGACTGGTTATATGAGAATCTGGTACAGCTGAGCTTTTGTTACTCGAGAGAGGGCTTTATCTCTTAAGTGCTTGCTTAGCCCAAAATAACATATATTCGCAAGCACAATTCTCGGCTGGATCTCAAGGCTGACGTTGATGTTTTTATTTACGGCAGATCCCAGGTATATAAATTCGTCCACCAGCTCGAAATTAAAACGGCTCTCATCGTTCACGCTTTGGTCAAATTGAAAACCAGCTTTGCCATCCATCTGGAAAATATTTACATTGTTTTTGTGTAAATAACGTAATGTACATCTTCTAAACTATCCTAATCCATTCGATTGCAAAAACAAAGGATATGTTCGAAGATCTCCCCTTCCTCTTTATCGTGGCATTTTCTGCAGTGAGCTGGCATTTCAAGTATAGTCGATGGTTTGCCCATTAAACTGCGTCCAGTGGTTACAGCTACTAACGTGCGGGTCATAACGTGGTAATGCTTGCCTGGTGATCCTGCATTTTATGCCTCTAAAGTTTAGAATCTAAACCATCTATTATTCGCATATAGACAATGGTGAGTATGGACGACGGATGAAACCCGTACTGTACAACCTATATCCCGACATCGATGTAGTTATGCGTATAAAAGTAGGGCGTTTACACCTGTGCGAAAGGTGTTCGGAGACGTACTCGAAGGACAATAGGATGACTAAGACTTCGCTGAAAACACCAGGTGAAATAGTACCTGCGAGAGCTTGGTGATGCCAACTAAAGGCGAAAGGCTGAATATGGAGCCGGTTGGATAAACATGTGTTGTTTGAGGCCATCTAACTACATTAATGAGTTGGATGTAGAAGGAGATGTTCTCACATATTCGGTGGTATAAAACTGCATGGTCATCACACTTAGATATGCACGAGTGTTGTGGGTGGGTCTTGAAGTCGAAAATGCAGATTGGATAGCTGTTATAGCAATCTGTTTGTCAGAGTAGTTGTTGATACCCCGGGCGGTAATGACGTTTCGTCCAAGCCGGAGGGCAACTTGACCAATTGAATATGCACCATCAGTGCAGTGGCCTAAACACAACCAATAAGTTGGTATGCGTCCCTACCAGTCCTGCTTGTCGTGGATATCAGGGGATAAGTTTATGCATATACAGAGGTAGAAGTGGATGTCGTGTAATGCATTCCTATTAAAGATTGCCGCAGGTATTTTAAAATCTTACCACCACCGTATTGGGTGGTGATCCATGGCGACGTATATTTTAGGTGTATTGCCGATGTTGCAACCCTTTGTCTGCCTAACAAATCTAGCGGTAACATGTGAAGTATAACCCTCAGAATCTCGGCAGGTGCAGACAATCCTCGTGATATACTTCAATACCATTCATTGGACATTTGCTGATAGACTTAGGTAAGTGCATTTTCCCATTACTGACCAGAAATATCGAGTAGGTTATATATAGGCTATATAGTCCTCTCTACTATGCCTCTACTATCCATCCGCTGTATTTGGCTCGAAACAAATATTTCTGTCGAAAATCAGAAATTGTAGTGATAGCAAATTCTGCAGTTGGCACCGAATATCAGTTGTGACAACCGAATTAAAATTATCACGACTGAATTTTGTCCCACAACTGAAATTCGGTTTAAGTAACTTCTAGTTGGTTGTGACAACCTCTAATGCGGTTATGATAACCTGTAATTCAGATGTGGTTGTCACAACTTGTTAATTCAGATACGGATAATTTGGTTATTTTTTTGTGAGTGTAGGCAAATTTTTCTGAACATAGTGACAATGGCTGAATATATGGAACCTTCTGGTATTACCACCTGTTCCACTGGACATAGAGCATGTAGGTAAAGCCCTTTCTGCATTTAAGCTCATGTTTAAAATCGAAGCTCTCAGACATGCGAATGATAGATGGTGTCACCAGGCGACTATGTCAAAGTTAGGATCAAATTTAAACGCCAAACCTGATATCCATTCCTAGACAAGATATCTCTATGGTAGTAGATGTGATCCCTTGAAACTTATGATTACTGCCGCAGCTGAGGCATTGAAGGGGACGACGAGAACGTCGAACATCTCATATGATACTGCCCGGTCTATTGTATAAATAGGAGAAAATATCTAGTATATTACTTCATGTTGGATCTAACAATCAGAAAGTCCTGGAATATCGGGATAAGGCATCATATGGTTTGAACGCGTCTTTACCATACGGGATAATTTTACAGGTTCAACGTTGGGCACGGACTATCACGTCCCGTGCCGAGGTATTACAGCGGTCCTCATTGGACCAGTAGCGACAATTGTGGCATCCACTTCTAGCCAACCTGCTTCCTGGTAAAGACAACGAGTTCAGATTTGTCCTATAGTGCCCCCAGCGGATACTTCATGGTCCAGTTAGATAGTCTCACGAATAAGGCTTGGTCACATTTTGGCATGTGGAATAGTATTTTTCTTTTGCACTACGACTGGGCAACATGGTCCATCCATCTCAAGAAAACATCCTCGATTCACATTTCTAGTCCAAACCTTGTGCCTATAGACAAGGGAAGTGCTTTGGAGTATTTACTAACATAATGTTCGTAGTACAATATCGTTCAAGGCGAATATAAAGGGGGAGCCATGTACAATTTGGGATTTTAACCCCCCGTAACTTGACATTTATGAAGTGACAGATTATAAGTTAAAGGTTAGAAATTTACGAACTGCGTCGGTTTACGCTTGAAAAATTTTTGGAAGTATTAAAATCTTTCTTCCAAATTCTGAGTTTTCAACACAAACTGTAAGGAATCTACGAAATAAATTCAGTAGAAATAGAGTGCCATTAACGCAATTTGTTCGCAGTAATTTCTCTCAATGTTGACGCAGAATTTTACTGAAAGCTCTCAGAATGAAGACCAATAAAGTCCAATTGGTCCACGAACTGAAGTCACGTTACCATCCAATGCGTTGTGGCTTAGCTGAATGGGCTGAATATCGCTTGGCAGAAGATGAACATTTTTACCGCAAAATCATCTTTCCGATGATGCTCATTTCCACGTCCGTAGCTGCGATAACAAACAAAATTGTCGCATTTGGGGCTCGAAAATCCACACGTTGTCAAGGAGAAGCCAATGCATCCACAAAAAGTGACTGTCGGGAGCGGCATCATAGGCTGATTTTTGTTTGCAAAAGAGCAACGGGCGCCGTTACCGCCAATGGTGAACGATTCCGTGCCATACTCAACGAATTGTTGCTCGCAACGTTGAAGAGGATGACATGAGCGATGTATAGTTGCAATAGGACGGCACTATGTGCCATACACCAAAATCTACATTCGATATTTTGTGCACTGTGACCCAAAACTGCATAATCAGCCGATACTCGATTCCACTGGCGGCCTCGCAGCAGTGATGTCAGCCTTTTAAAATATTATCTATGGGGCGCCGTGAAAGCTGTGTGTTATGCAAACAATATCGAGTCTATTGAGGTCTTAAAACATGAAGTCGATGCTGTCGTTTAAGATACGATATATTGACCCAAACAATCAAAAATGAACAGAAACTTCGGGTAGATCGAATGAGGTACTGTATATCAAGTTTCGGAAGGCATTTGAATGATGTTGTGGTATATTCATGTCAATGATGGACCTCACCAATAAAATAATTATTTTGAAAAAAAGTCTATTAGTATTGTTTACAGCGAAATTAAAAACCAAATTGTACAAATTTGCAGCTACCATTTGCCGAATTCTGTGATATTTTTTTTGAAAGGAAGTGAATATCTGTTAATTCGTGTCATGGCAACGTATAATTTATTTGTAATTGATGTATAAGCACTGTGTTCCACATACGCAGCGAGTGTTGGTATATAGCGATGAGGTCATGCAGCTTTTAAAGATTACGAGACGCGTTCGCGCGTTGAATTCGTGTTTCCGCTTCCATATCTTGCTTATGCTTGTTGCCTTGGCTCCCTACCTTGCACTATACGATCGATTTCACTGGCCAAAAGTCAAATTTGGCACATTGTCTTATCACTTCTTCTGTGTTAGAATCTTGTAAGAAACACATCAAAGCAAATAAAAATACATTTGGTTTTTGCAAAAACAATTTTACAGTTACATGACAAGCTGTGAAATGTGAATTATTGAGGAGTCGTTGAAAACGTGGTATCTGTTGTGTCTTTACCTTTAAACATTAAAAGTGAAAATATAACCAAAGTGTTAATATGAATAACGCATTAATAAATAAGTATTCGATATTTTTTATCAAAAAATCTGTCTATATAGATATTTTTGTGTATCAATCGTAACATATTAAATGTTACCTTAGATTGATGGCAGAAAATTTTAAATTTTGAGGTTATGCAAGCTTTTAAAGAGTAGGCAACGTTTGGCAATGGAAATGAAAATTGAAATTTGTTTGTCGATTCGTGCTGAATCTGGAAAATCTCAATTGGTTTTGCGGTTTTTTGCGTTTTTCTAATTCTATCACTTTTTCTAGGTAAACACATTTTCCAGAATATTGATTTATTTGAAGTTTGGGTTAAACCACTAACCAAAGAAAAAACGCAAGATGCTGTGTATGGATATATTGTTAGCCAAATTGGAGTCGATAACATTCCCACTGATTTAAAGGAAAAAGTAAGAAACTTTTGTAAATACTTATCTTTAAAATGGGATAAATGCCACAGAAAGCTATCAGATTTTCGTTGTAAGAACGCCGACTGGTTTAAAGGCACATTAACATTAGAAAAAAAACCAAAGCCAATGTAAACGATTATCGGACGTCCGCGGCTTCCATTTTGTGAAAAATCTAATCGTGGAAAGAGAAGAGAAGAAGCAGACCTTTCGGAAACATTGTGTGTTGAGACGGACCTATTTGTATGTGCAGCAGCAACATCAGCTCGAAAACAAGGGCATGTAACCTTAGCAATAGTTCTAAGAGAAACCATAAAAGTCCAACAAGGCCATCTAAAATAAAAAAACTATTTTCCGAACAGAATCAGAAGCCAATAAAATTAACTCCAGATGAGGCACTTGCATTTTTATTAGAACATACTTTTACAAAGGCCCAATATTGTGGCATACGTCGCGAAAGTAAGTTGAGAAACTGCGACATTTATCCGCATTACAATCAAGTTGCTGCTGCTAAATCAAAGTGCCGACCTGAGGACGTAGAAGTTAGTGAGAAATTGGTAAAAGTTTCATTGGAATCACTTTTATTTCACACTGCAGCAAGAATTGTAGAGATGCAAAAAGAAGTTATTGATGTTATAATGAGTGCAGAAAACACAAACTACATAAATGCGGAATTGATTCTAAGCTACGGTTTCGATAGCAGTACAGGTCAAGCTCAATATAAACAATCATTCATTGAAAAAAGCACATCCCACGATTCTGACTCTTCTCTATTAGCCACAACAATTATTCCTTTGAGAATGATCTCCTCTGGAAATCCTATTACAACCGTACACCTCAATCCATAAGATTTTGCTGGCCTCTAAAGTTAGAATACGCAAAGGAAACGAACGAAAAAGTTTTAAAAGAAGATTTGGACTTGAAAAAGGAAATTGATAATCTTGAATCCATGCAGATACAAATTGGAGAGGAAAGAATTGTATGCATTACTTTTAAATTATTTTTAACACTTATTGATGGAAAGGTTTTAAACATTTTGACTGGGACTAAATCCAATCAATCTTGTCCTATTTGCGGTGCAACACCAAAACACGTCATGGAAATTGCAAATTACAGCTCTGACGTATTTCGCGCTAAAGAATCGAGTTTACAATATGGAATAAGCCCCCTGCACTGCTGGATTCGGTTTTTCGAATTTGTGTTGCATGTAGGCTACAAATGCAAAGTAAAAAAATTGCAAATTCGAAAGGAAAACGACAAATTATCAGTTCAAAATAGGATGAAAGAAATACAAAGCGCATTTTGGAACAAGCTTGGGCTCCGTGTAGATAAACCAAAAGTTGGAGGATTTGGCAGCACAAATGACGGGAATACTGCACGTCGAGCATTTGCAGACCATGAGGCCTTTTCTGAAATCACTGACGTCGACATAAATCTTATAATTCGCCTTAAAATCATTTTGATTTCATTAACGTGTCAGTTTCCCTTGGATTTGAGTAAATTTCAAACATTTTGTTATGAAACAGCTGATATAATATTGGCAAAATATTCTTGGTTGCCTATGACTGCTACTGTACTCATTTGTGTACAAACAGGAGAGCGTGTGGTATGATAATAATATCACTTTGCATTGCAGTCTCAAGATAATATACATACATAAAGAGCGCCTACAAGCAAGACTTCAATTATTGTGTTGTGTTTCAAGTTGAACCGTTATAAGAATATGGGAAAACAAAAGAAACATAGAAACAGTTAGGAATGTAAAAAAAAAACAGTTTGAAAAAATATTTCATGAGATCGAACGTGTTAGGTAAATATACGGTTTACATTGTTTTCGCATTATAATTTATAATTTAATTATAATTTAATTTGATAGTGGAAATGGCTTGCAAAAAAGGACTTTCTGAGCGGGGTATTCATGATTTGCTAAACGCAATGAATTCAGACTTTGAATTTTCTGATTTATCTGATACTGATATCGAAAGAACCACAGCAAATTCACAAAAACCAGTAGTTGACATAATACTAACAACCCATTCGAAATCAACCAAATTTAATTGATGTCGTAATGAGTGAAGATGTTGTTGATGAGCAAGCACATGAAGACATTACTGATGTTCCACTCACCGAATTTTGTGGAACTGAACAAGTGCAGTATATTGATCAGTTTGAAAGGTATGTTGTCACGGATAAGAAACAAATTGAGTTTAGGAGAAGGGTGTTTTCTGCAGAAGAGTTTGATTTTGAGCCAGAAGTTGCGGTAGATGATGCATCAGAGCGTTACCAAAATAAACAGCCATTGTCTTATTTCGACAGATATTTGCCGGCTCAAATTTATGAAAGAATGGCAACTTACACCAATATCTATGCAGAACAGAATGGAACAAGCTCTAGGGCATTTAAACATACAACTTCCGAGGAAATGAAGCAGTTTATTGGAATTCATATGATTATGGGAACGATGAAACTGCCACAAATCAAAATGTATTGGAGCAAAAATCTGCAAATAGAATCTGTGGCCTCAGTTATGTCCTGCGAACGCTTCTTCCAATTAAGATCGAACCTGCATTTCATCAACAACCTAGAAATTCCAAGCGAATGCAACGATAAGTTCGTTAAAACCCGTCCATTAATTGAGGCGGTGCTAAAAAGATGCCGAGAAAATCCAGTTGAAGAAATTGTATCAATTGACGAGCAGATAATTCCATTTCCTGGACATCTGAACATCAAACAGTATATAAAAGGCAAGCCATCGCCTTGGGGAATTAAAGTTTACATGCTATGCGGAAAAAGTGGATACCCTTATGACTTCTTCTTGTATCAAGAATCTACGAATCTACATCTTATAAAAAGAATATCTTCCACAGGACATAAGTTATATTTTGACAATTTTTTTAGTACATATCAATTGTTTGAAATCTTGAATGAGCGGAAGATCAACGCTGCTGGTACTATAAGAATCAACAGATTCAACAATCCGCCAATTGTTTCAGATGCAGTATTAAAGAAACAAGGACGAGGATCCTCTGATCAGTTAGTAAGTCGTGATGGAAAAATTGTACTTATAAAATGGCAGGACAATAAGGCAGTTCACTTGGCGAGCAATTTTGTACGAGTAAATGAAGAACAATCTGTCCGACGATTTGATAAGAAATCAAGAGAATATGTCCATATAAAACAACCCAATATTGTCGCTGCCTATAATAATGGCATGGGAGGGGTTGATCTCATGGATCAACTAATGTCATATTATAGAATATTTATAAAGTCAAAAAAATGGACCTTGAGATTTGTCTTTCATTTTGTCGATGTTGCTGTCTGTGCTAGCTGGCTGGAATATAAACAGCATTGTGATCTAAATAAAATATAAGAAAAGGATATAATGCATTTGCTGGAATTTAAACAGGTACTAGGGCGAAGTCTCACATTAGTCCAACAGCTACAAAATCGTAAAAGAGGAAGACCATCGAACACTTCCGAGGATATGCAACCAACTACACGTAGGTTTGTCAGAGGAGAAGTGCGACCGTTACACGAACTACAGTATGATGGAATGGAGCACCTACCAAATCATGATAATTCAAAAGAAGCTACCAGGTGCAAAAATCCAAAATGTAGGGGTAGATCACGAATATATTGCAATAAGTGCAAAGTACACTTGTGTTTAACAAAATACCACAATTGCTTTACTATATTTCACACAAAATAAGAGTCCTGCATACTGAATATAAATTATTTTTTTAATTTTTTCTTATTATTTGATGAACTATTCAATGATTATAATTTTATTTTTGAAGTTTGTTTTATACCTGTCTTGAAGACTGAATCTTTATAATTTATTTTAATTTTTAAATACACTTCCATAAAAAAAAAAGTTTTTGGTAATATTTCTATGGTACTGAGAGGTGCACCACTGGAGTTTGTATGTACGCAATTGCGTACATCCTGGAAAAGAATCTTAAAGCAGTCGGAGAAAATTTTTAATAAAATTTTTGGGTTTTTCGGGCACTAATATTTTTTTTAGCTTTGCTCAAATTAATTCCCGACTCAAAGGGTTAAATATATGAATGAACTCTTTTTTGTCCCCAAAGGGTTAAGGAACCTGTAATGCATTAGGGCCATAAACGGTTAATTTTTTTCTTCAATTTTGCTCCATTTTTCTTCCCAATGCTGATGAAAGTTATTCTGATTTAAATAAAATACTATTTTTAATTTTATGACTTTTGGCCAGTGAAATCGATCGTTTAACCTATAGTGCCTTGCAGCAATTTTCCCCTATGTACAGTTTTGTTTTTTCAAGAAACACTTTCGTAGTTTATGCGAGTGAAATTTCCCTATAAAGGCAATTTGTCTAATGTTTTCTAAACTTCAAGTGCAATTTCAATCAAAATAAATGAAGTTAGGAGTGTGGGTTGTAATTCATTGAAAAGAGCGTTAAATTTTCAATAAAACTGGTTTTAGTTTATTTAACAATTGTAAGACTATACACACCCACGAAGCCAACAAGGTTTGTCCATTTTTTGTCGACCGTAGGTATCTTGCCGTAGTCCATGTTACGCATAATTTTAAACATGATTTATTCACATACAATTTTATATTGGATATGGTACAAAATAAATTAAATACTTCCTGCCCTGTCACTAAATAATTGACTGTTGTAAATTATGAGCACTGTTGAAGAAATACATAATTATTTAAATGTGCTTGGTTTTCAAACTACTTGTGGTCAGAAAATTAAATTTATTAAATTCGTTAAAGAAGAATTTAAAACGATGAAAAGCAAAACTATAGCAAGTAATTTAATATAAAAGAACTAAAAGTTTCATTTCTACCTTTCATTCGTATCTACCACCTAAACAGCATTCAAAAATGTCTTTATTAAATTTACATTTACAGCATTTATGTTAAATACATTATACAACTGACGTCAGGAAAATACATCCTGTTCGAAAGAGAATATGAGAATATACCAATATGCCCAATGTAAGTGTGTTAATCCACTTTGTGTATCCTTAAGTGTGTTCAAGTATCTAATTTAATATTTGTTGTTATCCTCGTATACCATCATCATCAATTTTAATTTAAACTAATATTTACAAATACTTGTAAATATTGGTCTCCAGCCCAGGCTTTTTTGCATTCACACATATACAGATTGAAAGTACTCATACCCAAGAATCCGTATAAAATTCATTTTATGCAAATCGTTTGTATTGTATAGTCAACAGAGTTTTGCTACGAGGGCTGGTTGTTAAGGGTAGAAAAATGTCACAAACATTTAAAGTAAACAAGAAACATAGTTCAGATTTGTAAAAGCATTTACATGGTTGTTGGGACGCAGATTTCACAATATTTAGAAGAAAATAATAGTGGTATGATGACTTCTAAGGTTAGCATAATTATGACTTAGGAAGCGAAAATCAGTTTTGTATGTAGTATTTCTGAATAACAACCGAAAATTCCTTAGAAAACTATGCCACTCTTTTCCAAACCTCAGGGCTTTGGATTATTTTTTGAAAATTACACCTGCAGTCAGTTACGTATGCAGGGGGTCCCGAAGTTATTTCCTTCCGAGGTGATTTTTAAATGTAGAGCTATTTTTCTATGTAAATTTCAAGATACCTGTCCACCTTACATTTTCTTAGTGATGGTAACACTATCGAGTACTTTGCCACGAAAAAGCTTCGCAAAATACTGTACGGAACCCGGGTAACAGAGAAGGTCCCCAAAAAAGAGTGAAAAATTGGAAAGAGTATAGCTCACTGGTTGTGAGAAGCTATCCCCAATCCCTTCATGGGATGCAATGGGAAACGGGGGTTTTTTTAGTAGGTACACTGCTTGATTATAATCCCCTGAAATGCATGCGGAAAACAACAACAACAATCTTATATAGCATTTGTCATCCGTAGTACAGCAATTATAATAAAAAATTTAAATGCCAGCATCTCTGCATTATTACTTACCCATATGAAAACTCATATGAGAGGGACAAAAACAATGTTTGTTAAATAAATATTAATCTCCTGCAAATATTTGCAAAAGAAATATGTGTACATATGTTTGTTTTGGAATGTTTCTTCTGCCTTAACTTATTTTGATGTGCAAACAAGGATAACGTTTTAATTAAACTAGGCAATCAAATAGTAATAAGATATTTTTTACATGTATTTTGGGAAAATAAAGAGATTAAACCCATTTAAACATTACTTTCGGTGTTTCTATAGGTATTCTAACTATTTGAAACAGAGAACCAGTTGAAAGCTTTAAGAGATATGTACACAAATAGGGCTATATTCTTGTTGTTTGACTAAAAGTATTTTTTCAAATTTTGAAAAATTAAATTGTCGTTTTTTGTCCAATCTAGTTCGTTTGATAAAGGATAGTATTTCAACGAGAATGGATTATAGGAGAATTGAAAAACTGACTTCAATTTTTGATTTTATTGCTAAACTAAAATAGCTTTATATGCAATTGTTAAATTTTGATTTGAAGAACACAGTAATTTTCTTTAATTCTTATTTGTATTACGTCCTAATTCTGGCATGAAAAAACAGTATCAAAACTATCGTTAGCCCAATGACTTTCGACGAGAATTTGATGGAGCTGAGACAAACCTGCGCACTCTTTATATCTTACAGTAATAGACACTACACTGAAGTACACGCAAGTCTACCCTCAAGAAGGTATATTTAAAGCTCTCAAACTTCAAACCGAATGCCTAAGCAAAGGGTGCCCGTCATAAAAATGCACTGAATGAACTTCGCCAAGTTTTCTGTTCTGGAAGTGCAATTAATGTATAATAGTTCGAAGATGTTCAAATAATTTGAAGAAACTGGGTCGATTGCGGCCAGTTAGTCTCCCTTGCGCCTACGTACCGGCCAGCCTTTTGAAAACAATATAATCGCCAAAACCGACAATGTCGCCGAAAAAACGTAAACATCAATTCGGCATGATTCACAACAACTTTAAATTTCACGAAGCACCACACAGCGTATTGCACCTTCACCTGTACAGGATCCAAAGGTCTGGTGTGCACATTGGTCAGACGACAAGATTGGGTTTTACATTTTCGAAAATCAGGCCGAAAGTGTAGTGGATCTGGATGACATGCACTTTCAGCATGACAACGCCACATCTGTCACACTGCGCTTCAAACATTCCATTTGTGGGAGCAGGGATTTCCAGACCGAATCAGCGGCCATATTCTCGAAGCCTATTGGCTACCAAGATCCTGCGATAAGGCTATGTGATTTATTTCTTTCGAGTTTTTGTGAGATCTCTGCTCAAAGCGACATGTCATCGAAAATTTTATGAAATAAGCAAGGAACTGTGATTTAGAGCCAGGGGTTCATTTGTCTCATAATTTATTCCCTACTTAACCCGAACTTGTCTGCACACATATATTACGTATATGTAGCTTGTCGCAAATCTATATATGTATATAGGGTAATTCCAAAAAATACCGTCGGTGGTGCAATGGGTAGTGTGCGCGCCTCTTGTACAGGAGATCCTGGGTTCGATCCCTGCTCCAACCACCTTAAAATTTCTTTCGACGACGGTCACCTCGCTTAGTGACGGCGACACTATCGAGTATATAGCCATGAAAAAGCATCTCAAAATACCGTTCGGAATCGGTTTAAACCGTAGGTCCCAATCAGTGAGTGAAAACTGGAAAGCGCACAGCTCAGTGATTGTGAGAAGTTCTCCCCGGTCCCTTCATGGGATGTAATGGGAAACCATTCATTCATTTCATTCCCAAAAATATGGACACAAAAATGAGTATTTTCGAACCCGACCACTTTTGAATTGGATGAAATTTGGACAGCAGTTTCTCCTCGTCCATACGAATTCTATGACACCAGAATTGAGTTAAAATTCAAAGTAGTTTTTGTTTTATGGTTCGTTGAAGTACTTATTGTATGGCACTTTTTGAAAAAAGCACCTCTCTTAAAATTGGCATAACTTTGGAATGCGTTAATGGATTTCAAAATGTTGGATATCATTTTAAAGCTTGCAAAAATCTCTTTAATAATAGTCGATACAAAAGTCATGTCGTTGTGGTTCAATGATATTGAAAACTGCAACGTATCCTTTATCCTTGAATGTCCTGGCATAACGTATATTTAATTTTTGATTTTCCCCACCAAAATGAAAGCCCATCTTTTTCACTACATCATAGCCAAATTTAATAATGGGTGCTCCATGGGATCACTAGATACATAAGGTTTGGTAAAGACTGCTCGAGGTTTGATGTTTCAGTTTCGATTTTTCAAGTAGTGACTACGTATAATTATCACGGCACGATTCCGATTTCTCGGGCCCCTTAATTTGACCGTTGGATAATGGTGTATTGACGAAAAGAAAACGAAAAACATGAATAACTTTTTTCGATTAGAGCCTTAGTTTCGGAGTTACGACGCTTTGAAAGTCCCCGAAATAGGTGAATTTTAGTGTTAATTTTTTTTATTTTTTTTTTCTATTTTCTCATCTTCGGCAAATACAAATACAAGTATTATAATCTATCAGTCAAGAGAACAAAAAATTTACTTCTTGCCGGAAATTAAATAGATAATAAAATACCAATCACTATTAACCAAGTAAAGAAATTTCATTGTATTTGTAAATTTTACTTTTTATTTATTTAATGACACTATAAGTTTTAAATTCTGATGACAGTGAAAAATATCTAGTCTGGATTTTACCAATGCATAATGGGTTAACATGATGAATTGCTTGTGTTTTTGGAACAGGTTTCAATTGCGGACATGAAGCATTAAACTGTAGTTCTTCCCTTATATACTCCTCTTGTGAAACGTAGATGAAGTTCATACTTTTGATGTTGTTTTTTGACCACGTATACATTGCAAAAGGAGTGTTTATTGCACTTTTGGTGCTTTGGATACTTGCCCGTGCCACAAGTCTTTTAAGTGTACCGCCAAGTCCGTCACAAACATTTTTCCCATGTGCTGTACAAAAATAGTTCCATTCTGCTTTGATTCCAAATTTATGGTCAGGACATGTGAGGTTGTATATATTAGATTTGTTTTTATACTGAGCGGCTGATCCATCAGAAAAGTAGAAAACTTTTGACGGCATGTCTACATGTTCCTTTATAAAACTTACAAACTTATTTAAAAACAGATTTACTGCAATTGTGTTGTGTTTGTAAATTTAACTTCTTCCTCTGATCGGTAATAAATTCCGAATGGGTGAATCGTTGCTTGTTCATTACTCCAGTGGTATGACTGCACTTCATTTTGTATGACGAAAGTATAATTTTCAGCAAAGTCTAAAACAACTAGTACTTCGTCAGATTTTAAATCTGCTCGTATTTTATTGAAATATATGTTTTGTTGCTTTGTTATGAAAGAGTGTTTTAGTAGTTTTGGCAAACGTTCTAAAAAATTATATGTAAAATCTTCAACACTTTCTAGTTTTGTCATCAAATTTGATCTATCCGTTTGCGTCCACAAATTGTAACTTACTGTCTTAATGTTATGACCGTCAAAGAAATTATGTATAACAGACCTAAGTCTTTCAAATCCAGGACATTTATCGCAGTCACCCATATAACATGCCGCCAAAGGATTTTTGCATATTCCCAAATTAAGCCAGGTATGGTAGTCAAAGTAATTTTGGTTATCGTGGTCCTTTTTGAAGACACTTTCACACGTTAGTTTGACATTCTGATAAATGACACAAACACATACCGAATGGGTGCCGCTGCTCCACATTGTTGTGGTCTCAGAGAGGCAAATTTTGAAAATCCTACTTTTAATTCTGAGTGATGAGTTCTAAATTCATTATACAGCTCCTTCAAATTCATAAGCATCAATCGTTTTTGAATGTGTATTCGTTTGCCATCCACCTGAAACAATTACTTTGTAAGTAACTTTTAAAAAAAATTATGCACAACATCCTATACCTTTACAGATTTAAAATCTTTTTTTTCCGGGCATCAACCGACTGTATTCATCTTTACAATAAAAATCGATTACAGAAGCGTTCAAACTATCAATAGCGGATTGTTTGTTATCGTCTAGGTCTCCAGTTTTATCCATGTTTGAATATTTTTTTGATTTTCTTATAGAGTACATTGAGGAAGTTGGAAGCTCGTCTTGCATTTTTCGGAGAGACCAGTTTTGTGGCAAAACTTGTAAACAAGTCTCCTTTATGGTTTTGTCACTGCTATAATCAAAAATTTTCCTTATAGCATCTAAAATCTCACTGTCGCCTGACTTATGGGCAAGTGAAACTTCGTTATATCCGAAAATTTTTTTTAACACGACATTTTTCATATTTTCCATTTTGGAGCGAATAAAGCTTTCCATGTTTCGTTTCTTGAGCGAAATTGGTGGTTCACCACGTATAACCAAGCATTCGTTTAAGCATTTCAATGCATCTTCCATAGGAACAAATAAGTTGTCTTCTTTTGTTTCACTTTCACTTTCACATATCTGTTGTCTTTTTGCAGAAACTTTTATTCTGCAACTAGAACATATTCTAGAATCAGGACCCGTATTTGAGTACATTTGCCTTATCCAAAGTGGAAGTTTTCTGAGATCCGATATTATCACTTTTGGATGAACTAATTCAAATTCATCTTGTCAAACAACTTTTACTAATTAGAGCAATAACACAAAGCAAAAAGGCAATAATAGCAACAACAACATCTTTTCAAAAGGCAATTAAACCACATGTATCTATTTTTAGAATTTGCATACTTGTACAAATAAGTCGAAAAAATTGAATATATGTATACATATACATACATACATGTAAAAGTAACCCAGCAATCGGTTGTTGAAGGTAAAAAATTTTAAATATGAACACCCGATACGCATAAAATCTACTGTGGACTTGTATTTGCCGAAGATGAGAAAATAGAAAAAAAAAATAAAAAAAGTTAACACTAAAATTCACCTATTTCGGGGACTTTCAAAGCGTCGTAACTCCGAAACTAAGGGTCTAATCGAAAAAAGTTATTCATGTTTTTCGTTTTCTTTTCGTCAATACACCATTATCCAACGGTCAAATTAAGGGGCCCGAGAAATCGGAATCGTGCCGTGATAATTATACGTAGTCACTACTTGAAAAATCGAAACTGAAACATCAAACCTCGAGCAGTCTTTACCAAACCTTATGTATCTAGTGATCCCATGGAGCACCCATTATTAAATTTGGCTATGATGTAGAGAAAAAGATGGGCTTTCATTTTGGTGGGGAAAATCAAAAATTAAATATACGTTATGCCAGGACATTCAAGGATAAAGGATACGTTGCAGTTTTCAATGTCATTGAACCACAACGACATGACTTTTGTATCGACTATTATTAAAGAGGTTTTTGCAAGCTTTAAAATGATATCCAACATTTTGAAATCCATTAACGCATTCCAAAGTTATGCCAATTTTAAGAGAGGTCCTTTTTTCATAAAGTGTCATACAATACCTACTGCAACGAACCATAAAACAAAAACTACTTTGAATTGTAACTCAATTCTGGTGTCATAGAATTCGTATGGATGAGGAGAAACTGCTGTCCAAATTTCATCCAATTCAAAAGGGGTCGGGTCCTGGACTGTGTCGAAATATTTTGGAATTACCCTATGAAAGAATAACGTTACTGACTGACTCAACATCGCCCAGCCGTAACCGCTGGGGCTAGGAACTTGCAATTTGGCATGGAGGTCCATTCTCTAGCGCCGACGTCCGCTAAGACAGGATTTTTGAAAATTCCTACGTGGAGGGGCAGAAAGCGGAAAAGTATTTCCCATGGCGGCCTGTCAAACACCTTTGGCTAAAAAGCCGATAACGAAGTATCGGGCTTTTCACCTAGTATAGTATAAACATATTATGTTTGCCTTTTAATACTAGACTTTGGAGACACAATAACTAATGTATAAATAAAACACGTATTTTTGGAGATAGTTTCGATTTTTATTGGATTGTAAAGAAGACATGCTCCGAATAAATACGGAATAAAATATTCATCAAATAGCTTCCTCAGCTCTGAGGACAGACCATTACTCTTTTCATGAAATTTTCCATGACTTTTTTCACAGAGAAGGAATTGTTTCTGGTTTATTCGCATACACCCTAGATTTCACACAAACCCAAAGAAAGAAATCCCAAGGCGTTAAATCGCATGATTTTTGTGGGCGGTTGACATCAGAATTTCTGTAGATAATTTGTTCCGCAAATCGTTGCTGCAATAAATCGATTGTTTCATGCACAGGGCGGACGGTGGCGCCGTCATGGTAAAACCACATGTCGTCCGGATCCATGGCGTCCAGTTGAGACCACATGAACTTCGTTATCATGTTCCTGTAACGAATGCCGTTCACAGTCACTGCAATTTCGGCCAGAGCTTTAGAAAAAGTAAGGCCTGGGTAAATACACCTGGGTAAATACACACCGCAGTGGCTTAACGGGCTAGACGCTGCTGAAGATGATGCTTCACAAACATCGAAACGATCGTCCAGCGAATGTGAGTTCGAATTCCACCCGCGAGCATTTACATTTTGTTCACTAACCGGAGAAAACATGATCTCTTACAGCCTTAAAGGAAATTACAACTTTAAACTTAACGAGGATCTAAAAGAACTAAATTTGACCAACCAGTTCGTTGACGCACAGGTGTCCTACTGTCTATAACCGACACAGTTTCTTACAATTTTTTGACCACATTTCGAATGGTTGACACATTGATGCACTTTCTGGACTGAAAATTCTCCGAAGTTTGCGAGCGGTCTCAGCATAACCTTCCAAATTTTTGTAATAAGTTATCACAATTAGAACGAGTTGTTCTTTCTTAAAGCGTTCCCATTTTTAATAATAGGAATAAACGTATGTGACAGCTGCCAAGTTTCAGAGTTGCCACTTGTACCAAAAAATTACTCTAAATTTAAATAGTGCAATCTTACTGAGATACCCTTTGTTATAATAAATATTTTTGTGGGCAAATGTTGCTATGACCCAAAATCTTTCGATTGAAAATTGCACAAAAGCAACGAAGAAGCAAAAACACAGCACATCTTCAATGCATGAAAACAATGCTTGCAATTAAGTATATGGATGTTCCAAACATATACATGGTTCCTGCATAGTGTTACAGGGTTTCTTTTTCAGCGGATACCTTAAAACGCAATAAAAATATCACAACTCGGTTAAAATGTATGCACTTTATTTTAAAATTAAATCATGCATTTGGTTGGGGCATCTGTTATAAAGATTGTCCCAACAGTAGTGCCACGATTAAGTTTAAAAGCAAAACGAAAATTGTTTGACCGAGTGAGATACTTATATTGCACGGTGCAGTAGATATGTTGCGATTAAGAATCGAATCAAATACCTGGCTAATGGCCCAAGCGGCTCTGATTGCTTGTTGTTGTGAACAATTCCGAATTGAATGTTTTCGAGAGACAGACCATTACGTCTATGAACAGGAGACTTACTGCCCATACTCGACCCAGTTTCTTATAATTTTTTGACAGCTCTTCTAATTGTTGACACATTAAGTGGACGTCCACAACCGAAAATTCAGCGAAGTTGCCGACTGTCTCAGAGTAACTTTCTCCATTTTTGTAATGGGTTTTCACAATGATAACGCGTTTTTCTATTCTGTACCGCTCCATTTTTAATAATTCGATAGCTGACAGACTGTCAAATGCCCGAGTTGTCACATGTACAAGAAAAGCACGCCAAAAATCGTTCAGTTTATTGGAACACCCATATACTAATTCGTGATTATTCGATGGAACAATTACTGTTATATCTACGAGGTATAGAGTCATGTAGACATTCGGAAAAGACAATAGCGCAAGACGCATTAAAATGACAAAAAAATTTTGTTGGTAGCGTTTTTGTGAAAACGTTAAATGGTATTCGACGCTACGATTTTAAAAACCTCCGGTATGAAATCTTCCAATGGCACAGGTGTATAAAAATTTTGTGTAAAGTGTAAAAAGCCATTCTGTGTTCTGAGCCTTAATAGTCTCGAGACGACAAGAAATTCTCAGAAATTGACACAATATATGACATGTGACATTTGTTTAAAAATGTTTTATATACTTGGTTCTGTAAAATTCTTTATTTTCCTGTATAATAGTCAATTTTTTGCAACAACAAAGAGGCCGAGTTGAGTCCTATATACCTTATATGTCCTATGCTATCAGAAAAACATCTGAGGACGTTGAATTGAGATGAACCGTCCTAGGTGATACTAGTAGATTGGACACTGGGCCAAAAGTTGCGCGTTTTAGAAAATTGTTAGAAAGGAATGAGCCTAGCTAATTCTTCATGCAACATTCGGCCACATTAAAGGAATTGGGGTGCCAGTTTTGATACCTGCCGCGAGTCCGAAAGATTTGAGTGTAAAGTGGAAATACTTCAATTGCAGGTTATCCAAAATGGGAATTATTACTGCTGAGGCTACGGAAGGAATTGTGTTCAGGTGAAGGAAACGTGTTCGAGCAAAGCACCGAATAATATTGATAATTACAAAGCCAAGTATTCTATTCTAAACATAGTAAGAAGTGCGGTCTTTTCCGCTCGCTCGCCAATGATTAAATCGCGAGCGAGCGCAATTTTCGACTCACTCACGATTGTACTTCACCCCTATCGCGATTTTGAAAAGTAGAACTTGCGAGCAAGTTTGAAATTAAAAAGTTTGAAATTAAAAAAATTGAGTTTAAAAATCAAAGAGCGCGAAAATATCGGATAGCGATCCCAAATCTTCAAGTTGTTTTCATACCAACCAGCTTTTACAGTGTGTGTGTATAATTTCGGATTACTTTGTTAGAAATGTATTTTAATTTTATTAACCATAGAGTAATGATATCTAGAGTAGCGATGTGTCTCAGTAAATTTACGAAGTTTGGTGTAGTTGCAAATGGACGTTGCATGTTCAAACCAATGGCAATAGCTCGAACCAACAATAAATTAGCAACGGCATTTCGTTTTGTACGTTAAAATTATATATAGTGTAACAATTTGTCTCAGCAAATTTACGAAGTAGTTGCATAAGGACGTTGCATGTTGGAAAGAATTGCTTTAATAATACGACATACAGGCAATGGCTCAAACCAACCAACAAGAATACTGCAACGGCATTGTTTTGTGCTTTAACAGTTTTCTGTAAATACACCAAAAACATATACAAACAATAAAATACAACAAAAAAGTGCAAACTGCGTTTAAATTTAAATTTAAACATGAAAAATTGAAGTCCAAAATTTTTGAAATTCCACCTGGTGTAAATAAATTTACGTCAATTGACTCTCCATCGCACCAACCGCTCCACGAATAGCATGAAAGGACATATCAGATGAGAAGAATAGCAGCTTTATATGACATTACTCTAAAGTCTACTGACAAAAAACAGATAACAAAAAAAGTCTAAAATACGTTAAAATTTACAGATCTTAACTAAAAACCACATGACAAATTTAATTCAAAAATTGTAGTACTTGCACCGGGTGTAAGTCAATTTACATTAAATAACTCTCGACCGCACCACGAAGGATGTGAAATAAAAAGTCGGATCAGAAAGAGGGCAGCTCTAGGTGTCATTATTCTATGTTATTTATGAGTTTGTATGTTTATATTCAGGAAATTGGGAAACAAAATCAACATTATGTTGCATGGTAATGATGAGAAAGAATATGATCATTAGATTCTATGATGTTTTTATGAGTCTCATATTGAAATATTGTATTCGTTGTAAATTTTCGGTTAGAAAATTTTGCCATTTTCTTCATAATATTTAATTAATCAACCAATATTTAATTAATCAACCGTCACAATCAACATATTAAATGAGAGTTTTTTTAATTTGTTAGCAACAGAACATGGTAGAATTATCTACTACGTAGTCGAATTCGAAATTCCGTGGCTAAGCTGTCAAAATTAGCTGAATAATGAAAACCACTATGTACACAAAATGTGAAAAATTTTATAGGATTATCTTACTTGATACAAAGTTTATGCATTAAATTGCATTTTGATTGAAATTCTTTGAATTTTATTAACAAACAAGAAGAAACAAAATCAAATTCGACAGTTCACCCACGGAAAAGATGAAACATCCGCAAATCAGCTGGGCTGACGCATTTACCCGATATATAATTCTACCATGCAACAGAAGATCCGCTGTTTTTCGGTCGCTCTCCGCTCACTTCCAAAATATGTTCGGCTCGTTCGCGATCAAGTGCAAGTATTTAGAGCTCGCGAGCTGTAAAATAAAAATCTTTGATAAAAATCTTTATTTACGAGTTCAAATCTATTTTACTCGGCCTTTAGGTTTTAAAACGAGCGAGTTATTGAAGATTCGAATCGCGAATCGACTTTTTCCGTACCTTGATTCCTCAATAAGGGATAGCAATGTCAACAGCTACATTTGATTCTTGGTTATAGAGCCATGGTGGTGACAGTGTTCGCGATAGAGGCAACGAAAGTTACTACAATAAGAGAGGCAGAGGAAATAATTAACACAACAGAGTCTACGTCAGTATACTTTTGAAATGTGTGGTAATCCTCAAGTCACTGTTCGCATGTACCATTGCACGGCAGTAGGCAATTATATTTGGTAAATAGTTTTTGCCGATATAGGCATTCAGGTAGTAAATGGAGCAAATGCTACCAAAAGTGCTATATTGAAGAGTCTTTCTTTATTACGTGCAGCTTCTTTTTCATCGCTTGCAATGCCCCATTCTTCGTCATACCATGGCTTGTCCCTCTGTGGGTTTCGATAGCCAACTTCAGTCATTGCAACGGTTTCATAAGAAAGGGAGATGTACTTCCACTGCGCTTCTGGGTCCCCGGTAGGGGAAGTATTCTATTATAGCACGAGAGTCAGCTTTTGTTGATAGGGCTTTGATAACTCCGGTAATTGCAGCTGGTCAATATCTACCTTTTCCCGTGTTCGTCTTCATACGCTTTTCGCCCTGCTCAGTTTCTGTGAACTTTCGCGGCCGCCAAGTAATTATCCGAGTCGATATTGGCATCTCGAATAACACGTACATGCATTACACTAGAAGGATGCCTGCCGTATATTACCAAGTGGTCAACCAGGTTGTTTGATTATGGTGGAATCGTGTGCTACTAACTACCATGCTCTTTGCAGCGGCGAAGTCTATCAGTCTTAATGATGTGTTAACATCTATAGGCACGGGTAGGGCAATCTATCAAAGTGACGGACACATGCAAACGACATACTGCGTTAGCATCACATACGTAGTTTTTGTACAACAATAGTCTCTGCTTGAAAATAAGTGTAGGATGATTACCGAGTAAAACACGTCCGTTTTCAGCTGCGCTCACGACTAGAATGACGCTTTGTTCTTTATTCGTTTTTTCTTAAAGCTAACAGTTGAATCCAAAGATGATGAAATATCATAGAAAGAGACAATTGTATATATACACGAGATAAAAAAAGAGATAAAGGATACGATACAGAAATATGTACAAAATAGAATTAATAGGCTGCCTCGTACAAAATAGAATTAATAGGCTGCCTCGTACAAAATGGAACTAATAGACCGCCTCGTGGATACAGGGAAGTATATACGTCATGGGAACCATATCCAGTAACAAATGATGGACTACAACTCGGCCATCCTGACAAATAAGATCACCTAATCTCGTTTCACGAAGAACCGCGCTAGCCCCCGAACCATGGACGAATATTAGCAGCTGCCCAAACTCCCCTATAAGGATTCCGGGATTGTTGAAATCCCTCAACATCCTCTAGAAGGTACCTATCGTTTCCCAATGCCCTTGCTATTCTATAGGGACCCTTAAACTTGGGAATTAATTTTCTGGACACACCGACATGCGAATCGAAATTCGTTACCATAACGTAATCGTCCGCAGCATATTCAGTGGCAGGTTTTCTAGTCTTATCAAAATAATATTTGTTGTACTCTTGAGACGCCCTTTGTCTCTCCGAAGCCCTTGTCCTGACCACATTGTGCACCATCTGTGCTCTATTCTGTATTTCGTCAACTACACATTCCTTAAGTAAATGTGCTACCTCACCACGTTGGTCAACACCGAAAAGCATCACGCTAGGACGCTCGCCAATCGACCTGTGAATCGTATTGTTAAGGGCATGCTCGACTCTCTCCAGCACAGAGTCCCAAAACAACCCTTTTTCCGGGCATATCATCTTTGCCAACATTGGACCTATGCTCCTATTCACCCTCTCTACCTGCCCATTGGCCCGTGGAGAACCCGTGGCGATTTTCACATGTCTAATACTGTACTGCTCCAAAAAATTCTGAAATTCGAAAGAGGTAAAGGCTGTTCCCCTATCGCTTATTACACATTTCGGACGGCTATAAGCTCTAAAATAATCTTTCTAATGTTTCACCACTTCGCCAGTCCTTGTCGTTTTGGTCGGGTAAAGTCTCACAAACTTTGTGCTCGCATCGATCACGACCAAGATATGTTTCAGAAGTCTACCCTTATCCACGGGCCCATAATGATCCACATGAATAACATCAAACGGATTGGTAGACTTCGGGATGCTGTTCAGAAATCCCTCCTCCTTTCCATGTTTGTCCGAGTATGTAATACATTTCAAACAGTTCTGGACGTGCTCAGAAGCTTTCTTCCTTATACAAGGAAACCAGTAACTCCCAGATATAAGGTCCACCATCTTGTCAGTGCCTATATGTCCCATCTCGTCGTGATACTTGTACATAACATGATCCTCCATAGATTCGGGTACACAGAATAGTAAAGTGTCGTACTTGTCCGACTTTTTGTACAGAACACCGTTTCTCATTTCGAACAGTTTGTTCTGAGTCGTCTGGAGCTCATATTTTAGCTTTGCCAATCTAACATCCTTGTTTTGGCATATAACCAGATTCTCCTCAAAGCTATTGCTTTCTATCGCCATCACACTTAAGCATCTACTCAATGCATCAACGTGCTGCATTCTAGAACCCGCTCTGTGCTCTAACACATATTCATAATCTTGTAGTTCTAGACCCCATCTCGCAATTCTCGGGTTCATTTCCCTCTTATTAAAAGTTTGAGTCACAGAGTTACAATCCGTAACGATCTTGAATTTCCTGCCTTGTAAGTATACCCGAAACCGTCTCAACGCATATACTATCGCAAGGGTCTCCAATTCAAAGCTATGATACTTAGCCTCTGATTCCGTAGTCCTTTTAGAAAAATAAAATACTGGGTGCATTCTACCATCCGCCTTTTTCTGCAGCAATACCGCACCAAAGCCTATGCCACTGGCATCACAGTGTAGTTCCGTGTCGTCGCCTGGGTCAAATATAGACAACACTGGCGATTGCATCAACTTCCCTTTTAATATCTCAAAAGCTTTAAATTCCTCTACCCCAAATACAAACGTTCTATCCTTTCTCGTTAAATCGGTTAACGGCCTCGCCAACACCGAGAAATCCTTTACAAACCTTCTAAAATACGAAGCAAGCCCCATGACACTACGTACGGAATGGAAATTAGTCGGCACAGGAAAATTTTGTATCGCAATCAAACCAGCTTCGTTTGCACTTTTACCCCCCTCGCTAATCTTATATCCCAGATATTCAACGCTCGTCTGCAAAAATTCGCATTTGTCCAGCCTTAATTCCAAATTGTTCTCTACTAACCAGCGAAATACTTCCTCAAGTATAATAAAATGATCCTCAAAACTCTCAGTAGCTATCATGATATCATCCAGATAGACTATCAATCTGCCATCTCTGACCATGTCAGAAAATACCCGATTCACAAATCTCTGGAATACAGAAGGCGCATTCTTAAGTCCGAAGGGCATTCTGAGAAATTCGTACTGACCCATAGGAGTAACAAACGAAGTGTATTTTATAGAACTCTCCTCCACATGAACATGGAAAAATCCATTCCTCAAATCTAATTTCGAGAAATACCGCTTACCAGACAATCTATCCAACAAATCATCAATCAAAGGTATAGGATAGCTATCCTTCAACGTCATTTTATTCAATATTCTATAGTCTATACACATGCGCAACTCGCCGGTTTTCTTCTTTACCAAAACTATAGGAGAAACGAATTCCGATTCGCTAGGTCGTATGTATCCTTTTTCCATATACTCATCTAGGATTTTCTGTAACTGTTCTTTCTCGCTATACGATAATCTGCGGGGAATGCAACTGAAAGGTTTCAAATTCTCAAGGTTCAATTTAATTTCGGACCTCGTCGCTGGTTCAGGGGGTCGCCGTTGTAGTTCATAACATTCCAAAAATAATCTCCGTTAGCTTTACATTTAAAATCAACATTATCACCCACGATTAATCTATCCTCGTCATCATTTTCACAATTAATGGACATTATAGCGTTAACAAAATCTTCCCCCTCGGAACCCACACAGGGTTCTTCTGAAATGCAATTCGATACAAGAGCCAATCCAGCTTCTGTCAAAAAATCTCTCCCAAGTATACAATCAAATTTCATCAAATAATCATCAACGACTATAATTTCCAATTCAAGTATTTTTTTATTGTGAAGAACGTAAAATAAAAATTTTCCCATAGTTTTCAATTCAACATTGTTAATTCCAAAATAAGAAATATTAGTACTGCTTAACTTTGACAGATCAAATTTCCCAATTATCTTTGATAATTTTATAAACGAGGAGGGGCTCCCTGTATCCATTAGGCACTCTAAACGGAAAAAGTTATTGAAATTACAGTCTACGCTACATTTAAAATACCTTAAATAATAATTATATACCTTCGGCCAATTATTTTTCCGGTCTGGACATACTGCTACTCTATGGTCCTTGCTGCCACAACCATAACAAGCGCCTTCTTCTCTTCTAGGCTTCATACATTCTTTGGAGAAATGCCCCAAACAATTGCAATTATAACATCGTAGACCTTGCTCGCGCCTTTCGTTCTTAACGGCATACTCACGGCGTTTAAGTGGAGTCTTCGACAAACCTGCCAACAACTGTCCTTTGTTTTTAAAGCATTGAAGGTTCGCATGCGTCTTTAAATTCTCATCTGGGATTCCTTCAATCATGTAGTCAATGAGCTCGTCTTCAGGAACGCCCAAAGAAACTGCCAACATAGTTTTGTCGTTGTAGTAGTTTACAAAATCTTCGCCGAACTGCCATTTCCGAGATTCAAATTTACGACGAGCCACGAGCTTGTTCTCCCTGTTACCAAACAAATCTATCATATCTCGGAACAGTACGTCAAGATTCTCATGCACAAAGTTAGATTTTGTGTGCAACCAGGCCTGGACTCTACCTTTAACTTTCGCCATTAACAAAGCTTTTATTGTGCTATCACCCACTTCGTACAACGCAGCAACATTCTTTAATTGGGTAATAAAAACATTCGGAGCATTTGTCCCATCGTACTCTGGCAATAGTTCTTTTAGTAGACCAAATGATGTTTTACCATCGGCAGAAATATTCTTCGCACCACTATTGTCATTACAGTTGTCACTTCGATCAATGTTTTGATTTTTTTGATCTTCATTTCGCTTGTTATTTTCATTGCCGGTCATTTGTTGTTGTTTTCTGTTGTTTTCACCGTCGTTGTTACGTTGTTGTTGTTCTCATCGTCGTTGGTTTGTTGTTTGTTGTTATTTTCACCGTCGTTGTTACGTTGTTGTTTTTTGTTGTTTTCATCGTCGTTGTTACGTTGTTGTTTTTTGTTGTTCTCACCGTCGTTGGTTTGTTGTTTGTTGTTATATTCACCGTCGTTGTTACGTTGTTTGTGGTTACTTTCAGTATCGTCGTCAAGTTGTTTGCTATTGTAATTTTCGACACTCTTATTTTGTTCTTCTTTGTTATTATTTTTGTATTATTTTCAGTGTTTAAGTTTTGACACTCACTACTTTTTTCTTTATGTATACTCAAATTTCTATATTTTTCTTCGAGTTCTTCTTTCAATCGGTACAATCGGTTCTCTCTTTCCAAAATTTCTTTTTCCTTTTTTAAGATCTCTATTTCTCTTTTCAGCAAATTGTTTTCAGCACCGTCATTATTTTTTTCTTTTTCACTCATTTGTTTATTTCTATGTTTTCGCACAGCACCTTTGTTCGTTTCATTGTCAATCATTTGTTCCTTTTCATTTTCGCCCCTTTCATTTTCATTGTTAACGATCGTTTGCACCAGTTTACATACACTTGCATAATCGTCATCGTTTTCACACTCATTTGTCTCCTTTTCGTTAGAATTTTCCGTGACGTCGATCATCGGACACTCTCCTCTCTCCCCACTCGGGACTTCGTTAACGAATTTTTCGTGCCGCTTGTTGACAAACCTAAATGGTGAAGCCAACTGCGCAGCTGCACTGCTGTATATGCACTTGGATTTACTGTATCACTCATCGTTCTCTTCCACTCAATTTGGCTGAACACTAGTAGTGGGGGGAAAAAAAAAATTTGTGTATCTGCCAACACTACACACACAAGAAATCAAAGTTTTGCACTATGCTTTAGGGGTTAGTTTTTTTCTTTTCTTTCGTTTTCCACTGTTTTTCTTTTTTTTTTTTACTTTTTGTAAATTGTTTTCCTTTATTTTTTTTCCGCTTATAATTTTGAATTTTACTTTTCAACTTAAATTGTCAGTTTTTTTTTAGCTTAATTCCACTTCTGAGATTGTAGGATGATTACCGAGTAAAACACGTCCGTTTTCAGCTGCGCTCACGACTAGAATGACGCTTTGTTCTTTATTCGTTTTTTCTTAAAGCTAACATTTGAATCCAAAGATGATGAAATATCATAGAAAGAGACAATTATATATATACACGAGATAAAAAAAGAGATAAAGGATACGATACAGAAATATGTACAAAATAGAATTAATAGGCTGCCTCGTACAAAATAGAATTAATAGGCTGCCTCGTACAAAATGGAACTAATAGACTGCCTCGTGGATACAGGGAAGTATATACGTCATGGGAACCATATCCAGTAACAAATGATGGACTACATAAGTATGATGGTGTTGATGTAGCAGCAGCGAACAAACAAACAAGTCGTCCTCGCCAAAGAGTATTGAATAGTATAGAGAACTCATGGAACGAATTGTATAACTCAAAAGCACTGGCTACATCTGGCGAATGATTCAAAACTTATTACTCTCTTATTGTCATAATTTGGTCCATTCATAATTTTGATGTGAAACATTGATGCCTTTTGAAACATTTATGTTTTTGTAGTGTTTCATGAAATAACATTGTAGATATGGTGCATTTATATTGAAATATTCTATAAAGAGTATAAGACTCGTTTATGCTCTTTTACTCAGATTTTCTACATGAGAGCGGGAAAACAGTGCAATAAGTTCTCTACACTATTCACTACTTTTTATCGTCGTTTTGTTTACAACAAAACAAAAACAATTATTTCAGTGAGCTAAATGTTGCTTTATTTATTTTAACAATATTGTATCTAATGTTAAAGCAGATGTAAGAAAAAAGAAAAAGCAATAGCAAAAGAGCCTTCAGCACAAAACTATTATTTTTTTATATTCCAATGTAGTATTTACTAAGCCGCCCATTATGCATCAGACGCCCACCAGAATGCATTGTGTCGAAACAGGATTTTGGTTTCTTTTAGTTTGATCCGCCGTTAGCCAGGGGTATTGGCTCATCCGCCTTCAAAGAACAGAGGATTTTGTCCGCTAGTTTGAAGAGCTTCAGTAACAGGCTCGACGTACATATCAATGAGCGCATAACCAATCAGACTGCGCATTCGTTTCACCTTCTTCCTAAATCTAGCTAACGGAGGTTTTCGATAAAGTCATTGCCTGGGACATACTGCGTGGAAGTATTGAGCTGCTTGGACTGCCAATGCAAGAATAATTTCTGGCCACTCCCAAGTGAATGGCTATCAAAAAATTTTCAACTTAGCAGCCAGCCCCATAAGTTGTAGTTGCCGGCAATATTCTGGCAGTATCGACTTGCCCGCCTCACAGTGAGTCAAAAAGGGGTTGCAATACAAGGAGATACAACGGGTTGAAAACAAGCGCACATGGTTGAAAGGTAGTTTTTGATTCATATCTTACCTTTAAAAAGGTGTAATATCAGGTTTCAAAGTGCCTAGTGGACCGAAATTATGGTTGGACAGCCTATTGGTTTTTAAGCTGAAATGGAAACCGTATGAAAAAGAAAATATTTTGTAGGCCCATTTTTGGTAGTTTATCTATTACTGCAGCACATATACATACATCAACAAAAGAAATAAACTCAATTTGATCAAACGTATGTGGTGTTTAAAAGTTCTAGAAGTCTACTGTCCGTCTTCAAAACTCCTCTGCACCAAGAACTTCAAACAGTTGCGGACTTAGGGATTTTGCAATAAGTTGAATAAAAGGTGTAACAAGTTATACAATTTCAGCAGCCAGAGAGCCAAAATATGTAGTTCGCAATACCGCCAACAGTGTTATAGTTAAGGCTTAGTTTTCTACACGTTCTGTCTCTCTCCGTCCTTGAGGGCTTTGCCCTGTTACAAAAGCTTTCTGGGAGACTTTTACAGGATTTGCAGAACCTTGTTCCATCACGGAGGCTTCTTCTTATATCGGTAGAAATGGGTGGGAAATACTGAATCAATTTATCTTTGAGAGCATCGGCATCGGTAGCCTCAGAGGTATTGGCTACTTTGCTTCTAATGTGGGCTTTACAACTCTATCGAATATCTGTCCCAATCTACGTAAAACACTTCGTGTCCACGACTGAATTTTAATTTCGTATTTCTCGACAAATAGGATACATTTCTTAGACGGGGAAGAATCGTATCGACGTGAATATATCAGCTCTCAGACAATGTCTCGAGAATTGTAAAGAAACCATTCTAAATTTCCGATCGTCACCTAAAATCCAAAATGACGTAACAACAAACTACTAAAATGTTCTTTCTGATTGATTGCGGTACATTTGACTAAAATACACGATCTGACACCTAAGTTCAAAATCAACGATTTTGTTAAAAGGATTAAATAGATGAAGTTTTTGTTAAATCAACCATTTTTCCTTGAACTGTAATTTAATATAAAATTTCGATGCGTCTATACTTACAATTGACTAAACTACATATCCCCACAAACCTTTAGACATCTACTACCCAAAGTGGCAGTTTTATGCAGAAAATTACTATCTTTTGCCTCTCCTGTAAAGTGATGAAAATGTTGTTTTGTCTTTTTGGGGTTTAGGTGACGATATGTGGTCTCACTCGATGTCAGTTCCCGAAGATCTCAAAGCGTTTAATCGGAAACGCATATTTCAAGATGCAATTCTTATTGGTGCTCCCATGATATAAGTACCACAACCAGGGGTTTTCAATGAAACAGCCGATCGACTATCTTGTGGGAAATTTCATACAGCATAGAATGTGAAGTACAGTTGTTGCAATTCGTCTAGCTGTAGGAAGTCGACAGGTGTGTCATCCATCGAAAGCCCCTGGAAATAATTAACAAATTTCGTTCAAAATTGGAACAATTGACAACACATTAAAAACAGTACATAAGGGAACAAAGCTATAAATATAAGAAAATTCCTCTCGCAATGCACTTGGAAAAAAAACTTAGATGCAATTATAAATTTCGGAAAATTAGAATATAATTTGATTACATTTTCAAAATTTTAATGATGGTGAAATAAAGCATAATATGTTAAAGCATATTATGTTATCCTATAACTTCAACTTTTTTTATTCGCCCCAAACAAATGTACAGTTTAAATTAAAGATATTCTCAATTCAATAGTTTTTCTCTAAAAAAGAAATTAAGTCATATTTGGAGACACCTTAATGGGTGGTTTAAACATTTTTCAATTTACTCGCCAGAAATTTTTTTGATGGAATTTCTAAAATAATTGGTAATTTCTTTGCCTCCGTATTTGTAAACACTGGAAAGATTCTCTGCCAAATATCTGATGCTATCAGCATGACTCCAATGTGTGTCTGGTTGTACAGAAAAAAGAAATATTGTTCCACCTTATTGAAAGGAGTATCTGCAAATAGAAGTTTAAGTAAGATGTAGCAATTTGTCAAGTTATCATACAGTAAACCTTCTGTGACAATCATAAAGTTTACATGCTGCCTGCCAACGCCAAAAGATTCACCAATTCCAGCTAAAAGAAATCCTACTGTTGTATCCTGTCATTTGCGAGAGTTGAAAATAAAGTAAGCAGACGCACAGTTTGATGACAAATATTATATATTTATGTATCTCACTCACTTCATCAGCAATTACTCCAATCAATATTCGCGACTCATCTCTGGAGGGAAACAAATACTGTTTTGTTTTGATAGTACTCATAGACAAACTGGAGCAATTGAGAAATTGTTTTTAATGTTCTTTAAAATATGATATTTAAACTAATAAGAAATAAAAACTGTCAACTTTGTTCTAATTCTTAATTTAATCTAAATGTTCAAACTGACATTCTATTTCAAATCTACTGCGATCTAACCAAGACATACCTGTAACAGGTGGAAGCATTATGGTAATGTCGTTTATAGCAATTTCAAAGGTGTATCTAGTACAGGCGGAAGCGTGTTAGGTTAGCTGAATTAATTTTTTCTTGTCCTTGTGGTTGTTGCCGATAGTTACAACAATTCTTCCTGCCATATCCTGAAATAAGTACATCTTGCCAACTTCGATCAGCTGAGTTTGGCAAGGTCAGCTCTTGATATTAAAACAAAATGCCTGGAATTCCTACTACTTCTACCTTGCTTATTTTGCTATGGACCTAATCAAAAGCAACAGTTCACTATGTACTACACCATTTCCAGTTGAATTTTCAAAAAGATCAATTTAATTTTGAAAAATATTAATTGAAATTTGTAAATTATGTTTCAAAATTTAAAATTCATTCAAATTGGGTTTTAAAATTTCTATTTCACCTTTCAAATACATCAATTAAAATTAAAAAAAAAAAAACAGCAATTATAATTTAAAATTTGAAATTTTTCAGTCGAAAATTAAAAATTATTTAGCGATTGACTGTATGTGATTTTTAAATTTCCATTGATGTCTTTTAAAATGCAACTGTCAGTTCCCGAATATTTGAAATTTCATTTGATGTGATTTACATTTCACTTGATATCTTTTAAATACCTCTTGATGTCTTTAAATTTCAATAAATATTTTTTTAAATTTCAATTGATGTGTTTCAATTTTCAAATAGAATATTTATATTTTAATTGATTGTTTTAAATTTAAATTCGAAATGGTGACATCTAAGCTGCAACTTCATAGAATAACACATACCATAGAAGCTTTTATTCGCTCAATAAATTAAACGTCATAGGTACGATGGAAAGTAAACATTGGATGGTGGAAAATATGGGTTCAATAATACCAGATAGTGGCAGTAGTATACAGCGATCAACAAAGGAACAACAACCGAATTTCATGTTTTTGTGGCAAACTAGTTGTGTTAAATACAATACAAATCTATACCAACGATAAAAGTCAACAAAACAGTGCAAAATACATTTAAATTTTTCAGTTCTACACCAAAACAACATGAAAAAGGTAAGTGAATATATTTTGTAACTCCACCCGGTGTAAGTTAATTTAAAATTTAATTGCTGTCATTTCCACAAACCTACGATGAAGAGTGTGAAATGAAACGTCAGATGAGAGAATAAGTTTATCTATGTATGTGTTATTCTATGTGCAAATTTGATATAGGATACAATGTGATGGAGAATGAACGATAGGCGAATTGAGAAAACTGACTCTAAATTTGATTTTATTGGCATTTATGGCTCTTCAAATAACTTTATGTGCAACACATAAGTTTTGATTTGAAAGAACACAACAATTTTCTTTTATTTTTCTTTGTATTTCATCCAATTTCTGGATTAAATAAAAATGACTGTCGTTGAAAGTTGGTGGGACTAAAACATACATGTTCTCTATTTATGTATTACTCCTTGCAATATGTGCAGTTCATCTTATCTACAATAGCCACATCAACCTAATGATTGACAATGACAACTGCAATCACGGAGCCTTTGTAAACCTAGATGGTAATGCAAGAGGAGGATGTTGAAAAAAATGCTGTGCATCTTTTCTGATGATTTAGCTTCTAAGAAAATAATGTTGCCATTTTATGAAATAACATTGGCAAAATTTGTCATCACTACCTTAAAGTTGTACTTGTTTTGGGATGAGAGAAAAACATTGGAATTTTTCATATTCTTGCATCTATCTTCTTCATTTTACTTTTAAAATATATTTTATTTTTCGACCAGTTTGTATGGGAGTCCATGCGATTATAGGCGACTGTCCACACAACTGGTGAAAATTTATTTAACTGAAGCCGCTTACATTCGCTTGGCTCCCCACCCAAAATTAAAGTAAAGATAGTGTAGCGAGGACATCAAATACATAAAAAATCAATGAGTGTTCGAACTCACGGATGATGTGTTAACACCTTTTTGCTACACGGTACCTGTTCGATTTCTATGAACACATTAGTAAATGTTACATTGGAAAATAAAATATAATAGTTTTTTTGTATACACCGGGCAATGCTGAACATCAAATGACTCGCTTTGTTTGGCCATAGCAACAACAACGAAACAACCAAACACACAACATTACACATATGTACTTTGTCCAAAGTAGCTGACGTATACGTGTGTCACATCATAAAATCTGGTTTCAGCAGCAGCATAAAATCTGACTTTGATAGATTTAGTCCCTATACGCCGCTATAGATGTTAACACATCAAAAATGGTATCCCATTACATCCCATGAAGCTATTGCTTCTCACACCCAGTGAGCTGTGCGCTTTCCAGTTTTACACTCACTGATTTAGTTTTATCGGGCAACGTTCTCTCCATTGACTCTCTGAGAGGGCAGAAAATGCATCATTCTGACACATTTTAAGTGTAACATTCTCAAAGGTAGGGTTGTACTTTATTCACAAACGAACGCACCTTTTTCTAGAAACCAAATCTTCAGTTGTTAAGGAAAAATGCAATGCCGCACAGTGAACAAATTGCAAAAAAGTGGTAATAATATCGGAACTACAAAACTATTCCTGAGGTCGTTTTGGAATGTAACAGAAATTTGTAGTGGTAGAGTCATGCTTGAGGAATATTTTTTGAAAAAAAAAAACAAAAAATGGTTTCCCATTACATCGCATGAAGGAATTGGGGAGAGCTTCTCACAATCAGTGAGTTATGTGTTTTCTAGTTTTATACTCACTGATTGGGACCTACAGTTTTTACCGATTCCGAACGGTATTTTGTGGAGAGTTTAATAAAATGTAGTACTTTTTATAGAAAGAAACAAAATTTGACTTCTAAATTAAATTCTGATTAATTCAAATTTTTACCAAAAACATTTCAAGTTGGGCCCCACCCGAAAGAAAATCGTGCGTACGTGCCTGTGGTACCATAATTAGTAAAGATATATTGCAATATTTAAGGTAATATTATTAGTCCTGTTGTATTATCCATAGTCTCAGATTCTGTGTAACTATTTCGTACAGTTCAGGTTCAATTGAAGAGGCTGGTATTTCTGCGGAAATATTACTATCAATTTTCCTGTACTGAGTTTGGTCCATACACCAGATTTAAATTTGAGCATGTGGCAATACCGTCTTCTGCCGTTCAATTTAATACATCCAGCAACGAACTGATCCAAAAACTATGTACTTAACAATTTAATCAATCAATGATTTTAATTGCTACCTAAATAATCGTTCAATCTTTAATTTCAATAAAGCAGGACGGCCATAATTTCATACGTATGTCATAGCATCCATCTTGTGCATATGCAGTGAAAATGTTTCATGCACATGAGGTGGGCTGCCGGTGTAAGAAGCTGGTAGAATTGGTTTGTGACCAACGCCATTTATAAAGGGTGTCTCAGTAAGAATTCACTTTTTCATTTTAAAATAAAAAGGCGTATTTTTTGAGACAGTAGTGATTTTTATATTGGTTTGTAAAAAAGACATGTTCTGATTAAGTATGGAGTTAAATATCCGTCAAATGGCCACCACGGCTCTGATTCTTTTCATAAAATTTTTCTGGACTTTTTCACAGATAAAGAATTGTTTCCGGTTTATTCGCACAAAGCCGAAATTTCAAAACCAGAAAGAAAGACATCGCACGACATTAAATCGCATGATCTTAGTGGCCAGTTGACATCAGAATTTCTTGAGATAATTTGTTCTGGAAATCGTTGCTGCAATAAACACATAGATTGTTTCATGCGCAGTATGGCAGGTGGCACCAACTTGATGAAACCACACATCGTCCAGGTCTATTTAGTCCAGTTGAGGCTGCGAGAAATCCGTTATCATGTTCCTTTAATTTTCACAGTTACTGCAATTTCGGCCTCATCTTCCAAAAAGTAAGGCCCAATCACGTCGCCTGACCACAATCCACACCAGACAGTTGCTCGTTGTGGGCGCATTTGTTTCTCATGGATTGAGTGAGAATTCTGAGAGCCCAAATTCGAGAAATTTGTGTATTCACGAAGCCATTTAGATGGAAATGCGCCTCATCCGAGAAGATGGCTTTTGTTTTGAAAAATTGACTTCACTTTGCTCCATTACCCATTGAACGAATTGCTGGTGGTTTCCAATGTCTGTTGGGTTGAGCTCCTGAGTAAGCTGAATTTAGTGCTATCAAAATTCGCTGCGTAGTGCTTCGTGAAATTTGATGTTGTTGAGAACGATGCCGAATTGATGTTTTCGGGGACACTGATACTGACCTGTACTTTTTTTTTTTTTTTTTTTTTTTTTTTTTTGTTTATTTATTTATTAGATTCATTTCATTTAATTTACAGTACAATATTAGGGCCCCAGCGCCTTAATGGCTTTGTAGAGGCAAACTGGCAACTATTGATTCTCACAAATAACAATATTTATACTCATTCATATGTACAGAGAAGAAATGAATAATAAAAGAATAATAAATATAATAATCGTAATCTTGTATTAGTTATTTATAATAAATCTTCAATATTCTGTAGTAAGTGCATTTTCAATTGCTGTTTAAAGGATGATACAGTTAAAATATTTTTCAAAGCTTCAGGTAATATATTATATTCACTTGGTCCAACGAAACCAATACATTGTTTTGTAACTTCCAATCGGCATCTTTTTACCACTAAGTTGTTGGCTTGTCTTGTGTTTCTACCACTGCGTTCTATATTGCGCCTGAACTGTATAAGTCTTCCAGGAAATTCTCTCAGTGACTGAAAAACATAAAGTAGAAGTTGTTGCTTATATATTCCTCGTACTGGTAAGATATTCACAGCTTTGTCCATGTACAATTGAACTGTATGATACCGAAGGGGAAGATTGAAGACTAATTTTAAAGCCTTATTTTGTGCAACCTGCAACTGTTTAAGAGAGCTTGATTCTCTGCTGCCATATATCATAGGTATATACGTTAGTCTTGAATGTATAAGTGAGTTATATATAAGTATTTTCGTACTAGTGCTCAACTTATTTCGAAATTTGTATAGCAGTCCCGTAGCAGAAGATATTTTGGCATTCATCTTAGCAATATGAGGATCCCATACAAGGTTCTGGTTTAACGTTACTCCGAGATATGTAACATTCTCCGATTCGGATATTAGTGTTCCTTCAACGTTTACACTGGTCACATTATCATTACACGTAGACGTCGTTCTGAACTTAATAAACTGCGTTTTATGTGAGTTAAGGACCAATTTGTTAATTCGTGCAAATTCACTTAAAATGGCTGCGTCGTACTCGATATGTGCTTTAAGAACGGTTTCGTGTCTGTATTTGTAGAAAATACATATGTCATCTGCAAACATAAATAGTTTACCATTAAATGGTATGTTCATAAGATCATTTATATATACTTTAAAAAGCAATGGTCCAAGAACACTTCCTTGGGGTACTCCATAGTTAACAGGCAATATGTTACTTTTAGAATGTTGAACTTGGACATACTGAGCTCTGCTACGCAAAAAATCTGCAAACAATTCAAGAGTATTTTCGGATAATCCAATACATTTTAGTTTCTTTAACAGTATTCGGTGATCCACTAAGTCAAATGCCTTAGAAAAATCAAAGAAAACACCTCCTACACCTTTATACCCGTCATCGATACCACCACATACGTAATCCATAACATTAACAACAGCTTCTAATGTTCCTGATCCTTTTTTGAATCCGAATTGAAAATCATAAAAAATATGTTCCTCGTGCAGGTAGTTAGACAATTGTTCGAACATTAGTTTTTCAAAAATTTTATCAATAACGGATAATACTGCAATAGGTCTGAAAGATGTTATGTTTTTAGCATTAGGTGACTTTGGAATGGGTATAATTTTGTGTACTTTCAAAACGTCAGGGTACTTGCTAGTACTTATCATGTTGTTAAATATTATTTGTAATATTTCAGCTGTTGCGCTTACTCTAACCTGTAGCATTTTTGGAGTTATTCCATCATGACCTGGGCTTTTTTTAGAATCTAACGAACCAATAATTTGCTCTACGTCTGACCGCTCAATCTGGTGGAAACTAAAAACTTGTGATTTTTGTATTAATGTTTTAAACATGTTTATGTCATCATCATCAACATACTGTTCAAATCCATCTTTCAGATCTTCTACGGAAGTAATAAAATGTTCATTCAGTGCCACAGCTTTGTCGTGATCGTCCACCAAGATGGTATTATTTGCATCCACCACTTCTGTAATTCCTTCATTTTTGCGTCCAAGCTCAATGTTTAGAAACAACCATGTTTTCCTCACATTATTAAGACATAGATTAAGATTGTATGTGTAATAATTTTCCATAAGCCTGAGTCCACAAATTTTTATTACAACACATATTCTTCTCAACGTTTCATTACTATAGGTTTGTTTCTTTCGCTTGCGTTTTAGAATTTTGTCTTTATATTTTATAATTGACAAAAGACGTTCATTCATCCATGGCGCGATATTTCTGCGGCTGTCTGTTATTTCAGTTGAGTACTGTGTGCTCATGTTCACTGCAGAATTAATTTTGTTTATGAAATTTTTGCATAAATCTTCTGGCTTCCGAGTACATTGCAAAGATGGCAGAGTTTTGTCTAAGATTTGTCCGAATTTTTGATATTTTATACACTTTTTCTGCACTTCAACCTTTTGTTCGCCTGCCTGTTTTAAATATATACCACAACTAAGTATATTGTGATCTGATAAGCTGTTTTCAATACAATGCACGAAGAAATTTAAGAAATCAGTACTAAAAACCCAATCAATAGATGTTTTACTCGTTGGTCTAGTGATGTGGCTATGACAAGAGTACATATTAAATTCACTAAAAAGATTTACCAATATTGTCTGGTTTGTACTATTTTTTAGCATATCGATGTTGATATCTCCCACAAGTAAAATTGTCTGCGCACCCAATTGGTCAAGAACTGCTTCTATTTTATTTAAAAAAACGTGAAAAATGCATTTTGGTGAGCGATAAACAGATATCAATATAAGCTTCCTATTATTTATTTTTATATCTGGCAACGCGATTGCAATTAATTCAACATTTTCATCGCTTAGATTTATAAGGGTTTTATTCTTGATCGTAGATTTAACATAGATAGTTGTCCCACCATACCCATCATTTCGAGGACAATGTATTGCTTGATAGCTGTTTATGGAGTACAAATTTAAGTATTGGATGTTGAACCAAGTTTCCTGAACTGCAATTATTTCTGGTAATTTCTGCATTTGACTTAAATAATTTCTAAATAAATTGAATTTATTGATCGAAGATGCACTTCTGATATTTATGGACACAATATTAAAAAAATTCAAATCATTTAATGATATAAACGAATTATAAGATTTCATACAATTAAAATATTCAGAGTTCATTTTGTTTATAAGAAGGGGAAAAAAAACAAAATAAAAACTATCGATAGTAATTATTACAACAAAAAGTACAAAAAGATAAGTATATTTAAATACCAGTAGTTGGCGACAAGAAATCATCTACCTCCTCATCATCATCCGGTTCTGGTTCGTTTGTTCGTGCTTGTGGATATATATTACTACGCCTGGGTACAGCTGCCGTGGCTTTTATCATCAAGTTATCAACGTCATCTAGAGATTTTATTTTGATTGGCCGGGAATCGTCTCGTTGTTTCGCAAAAATACTACCGTTGGCAGAGAAAATAAATGTATATCCAACAGATTTAAGTGACTGAGCATGTTTCAAGAGAGCAATGTTATCTCGCGACAGAAAGTCATTGATATAAATGTTCTTTGCATCTTCCAGATCTCTTAATTTTCTTTTCTCTTTCATAAAAACTGTTTTACTTCTCTTATTGGCAAACTTTACAACAACAGATGACTTATTACTTTGTGCCCGGCGGCTAACAAAATAGGCATCTTCAACATCATCTCCACTAATTTTGGCTCCCGTTTGCTTCGCAATATTAAGCACAATATCAGCCGCATTTACTTTTTCATCATATGTTAGTCCATTAATAACACAGTCGTTACGAACACGAACGTTGTTTAAAAACGAAACTGTTTCTTTAAGTTTGTTAACATCTTCTTTTAATTCTTTGTTTTCTTTTTTTAGTTCTTGAATTGTTTTTGTGTTCTTCTTCACACCTTTTAATATGTCATCGTATTGTATTGACATAAATTTCATTGTCTCCTTCATCTCCCTCATTTCCAACAGTATAGTGCTTAATTGTGAATTGTTGTCATTGCCGGGAACACAGATGTGACACTTGTAACTGAGAGAGTCATTGTTTATCAATTTGTCTATTTGCACTTTATCCAGAAGAGAGCACTGAGCGTGGAGAGTTTTGTTACACGCATCACATTCCAAACTATCTTCATTCTCCAATACTTCTGTTTTGCATTGCAAACACAGAATTTTATTTTTTTTATTATTTATGCTCTTACGCTGTTTTGGAGGCATACTTCAATTATTTCAGAGATATTTCTACGTTCTCTTTTCAATTCAGTGACACTTTCACCTCAACTTGTATTCCTTCCTTTTTAATTTAACTTTTTTATTTTCTTTTGCGGAGCGTCGCACCACTTGACGTTTTATTACGACAGGGGTTGCCAGATCTACCCTAACCTACCCAGCTTTTTCAAAGTTTTTGAACATTCTTCGAATGGTTGACATACTAGGTGCACTTTCATGTCTGAAAATTCTTCGCAGTTTACGAGCGGTCTCAGCATAGCTTGTCAAATTTGCCAAACGTATGTGACAGCTGCCAAGTTTCAGGGTTGACACATGAACAAAAAAAATTGGCTCAATTCAAAAAGTGCAATCTGACTGAGGCACCCTTTATTAAAATCATTATTAATTGCATCACGTAGATGCGTATGCTCGTCCAATTGTAATTGTCATTGGTTAAGTTGAATAAATAAAAGCCTTCCTGAATATGTTTTTGCGTAGTAATAAATAGTGGGCATTTACTGGTGATACACGTGCTGAAATTTCAAAACATGATATCGTATATTCTTTCGATCAATGAGTATATTCGCATAGTAATTCAAGCAACTAGGTTTTTGTTTGTTTCTGAACCTGTGACCGTCGGTGGTGCAATGGTAGTGTGCGCGGCTCCTGTGCATGAGAACGTGGGTTCGATGCCTGCTTTGACCACCTTAAATTTTTTTCGACGGCGGTCACCTCGCTTAGCGACGTGAGTGTAAAACTTGACAGAGCACAGCTCACTGGTTGTGAGAAGCTCTCCTTAATCCCTATATGGGATGTAACGGGAAACCATTTATTTATTTTTTTAGCTTCTGAACCTGTAGTTGTGTAATAAAATAATTAGCGCGATGCCACTCTGCTATTGAATATTGTCACATTTGACACCCTCATTCGTTCAACGTAAGGGTGAATATATGTGTTTTTTAATAGAACTTGGTCACAATGGATGACTTAGGGTAAGGGTATGTTTAAGTCGGTGCACTCGACTGCAATTTCTCTACTGGTTTTTTAACCTTAATAATAATATAAATTACAAAAGTCGGGCCAACTATCGGGCAAAAGCGAAACTATACAGAAACACTGTTCACGGTCCAAATAAGAAGTGTATAAAGTTTTGTTAAAATCGATGCCGTAGTTTTTGGGTTTAGCGCTTACGTACAAACATATTTCATTTATATATAAATATATGGAGATAATGCCTTTTTAAAATTTTGAAAAAAAAACTTTAAAATTTTAAAAAATTTTAGCTTTTCATCCATATATTTATTTTTGTTTTGACCATTAATATGAAGATACTAAAATATTTTTTCAATAAATATAGTAAAACAGTCTTCTATAGTTTTGGGAAGATGTAAAGACATCTTTAGCATGTCAATTTGATTTTTATCTACAGATATTTTTTTATTATTAGTGTATTTTGGGCGATATTAATATACACCATGCCATGCCACTTTCCATTCCCCTTTGTCTAGACAAACAACTAAAAACTGTATACGATACACAAGATTTTGAGTTTCGGTTTCTTCATAAGCCTCTTGTCTCCATTTATCGTTTATACCCGGGTTCCGCAATGTTGCTGGTTGGCGGCTTCCTCTACACAAAGTCTAATTGAGTTTATTTTCTTATGTCTCTATTATGCTTGTGATAATATCTAAATAACTTCTTCTTAAGGATTTTCGCAGGGGGAACGGAAGTCTTACTATATTATTATTACAATTTCATAGGCATCCCAGCTGAAGTGTTCATTGGCCATTCTTGTTATTAACTTGGATTGGCCATAACTGACAAGAAATTTGCTTGTTAAACTCTTGTTAACAACATCAGGCGGACGATTGAGGCCACTCGCTACTACGTGTATTTGGCATTGATTTCCAGATAGGTCCTTAAGATAAAAGTAAATACAATTTTCGAGTGTTTGCTTAATGAAGTCAGCAGCTATGAATGGCGATAATGATGTAGTTTGTATCATTAAATGGAACGCCTCCAAAGTACACTTATACAAATTGATGCATGACACAATGTAATTCAATTACCGAAAAGGCTAAGGCACTCCAGGTTATTTCAGGGAAAACACATCCTGACATCATTTCATAGACCACAGGTATGTCCTTTCAGAAACTAATATAAGAGAGAATGATAAAATGACGAAAGATCTACAATGTCGTCTAAGGTTTCAGTGCAAAATTACGAACTGGTTCGGACTTATATGTTTAAGGGATTTGTTGTGATGTACAAGGTCACACATGCTCTCAATACTACAAATCTCTTGCCCAAGAACAAAGCCAAGGTAGATGAAGTAACCATCCTGGTGGAATGGAGAACTTTCAGATATCAGGAAGACATGCCGACGATTATATTACAGAGCGAATTCTTCAAGACATAAGTAGGACTGGGTTAATTATACAGTTGAGCTTAGGCGGTTTAGGAATGCAATCAGACAGTCCAAACTCGTGGAAACTCTTCTGTAAATCAACAAAAGATACATCCGATGTATCGAGGCTAAGGACGCAACAGTTCAATCTTCTTATGTACACCTATTTCCCTAACAAATCTCTGAACGAGGGGATCACTGCAGTTGACTATACTTCAGAAGTTGCTATTGAAATTATTACTAAATCCAGGGGCCTAATTGTATATGAAGACAATCGCCAAAACGATTCTGGTATGTCGATAATGACAGTTCATCTGCCATATAAAGTACATAAGTTCAAGCAAACTTCACTACCGACAAAACGAATTCGATAACGTTTGTACATAATTAGCCCCCAAGTCTTCCGGAGCCCACATGGTATCACCAGGTTAACTTCAGGCCGTGGCCGATTTTTTGATCCCCTGTCTGATGAAGTTATACATCGCGTGTACAAACTTCGGGTACATTCCTAGAGGTTAGAGGGATACATGAGGGACATTTATTCCCAAAGCGGGAAGAGCCCTCACACTGGTCCTAAAGACTTATGGCCTATAATCCGGTCGTCGTGTCTACTGGAGATTTCGGAACAGCTGTCAAACATACACTTAAGGTCGAGCATTGATGTGAGAAATTTATCTGGTGCACAGGATGCGTAATGCCAGAGCAGGTCTATAGAGACAGCACTGCATGAAATGGTGGCAAACATATAAAAAATAATCTTTCTCGTCATGGAGGGTGCGTTCAGTAATATCAGTCCTAATCATACATGGGGAAAATTATTTATATGACAATTATAATTTGCAATTTAATTTGAATTACTTTTCGAAATACACATTCCAAAAAATTTCTATACCATTGGCAGTTGTACTTATTTCCAAAGCATTTCCTTCACATCTGGCAGTTATGGTTGTCAAATATTTTATACAGTAAAGGTTTATGAATTTGAAAGTACTATGAGGCAATCCCAATCAAAGCCACAAACCTCTACGTATAAAATACTTTATAAACAGAATTGCCAGCAGTCAAACAAATTCAAAGAAATTAAAAGCATATTCATATCATTACAATTGTCATCCGATTCCCCAACCCGCATTTGCATTGCCTGAGCAAATGCAAATTCAAAATTTTGTAATTGCCATTGCGAACAATGGTAATTCTTTTGCATTTGCATTAGATAAGGTAATACAAGTAAAAATCCAATGCAAATTTAAAAAAAAACCATGTATGCTCCTAATGGGGTAGAATTTTCGCTCTAGGCCCTTAAGGTGTATGTGGATGGGGTTTGTTTCGACTTCCATGGAATCTTGCGCTGAACGGAATACTGGTTACTCTTGAGGGTACGGGGGTAAAAATTGTTGCTTATGCGGACGTTATAAGGGATAGGTATCCCAGTACCCTACGGGACATTCTCCAAGGTAGATTCTGGAAGTTTGGGGAGATGGCCAATTGAAAATGGGCTAGTTGTAAATAAGGCAAAGATCGAGTTGGTCCTTTTTGTCCGACGGCATAAAATACCTTCGCCGGCACCTATAAAATACTGCTTAACTTAAGTAGCATAGTGTGTCAAATACGCACTACATTGTGGAAAGGACCTAACATTGTGGAAAGGGCGAAAAAGGTGACTATAGCCCTATACACGTGCAAGAGGGCTATAGGTTGTAAATGGTGGTTCGCTCCGAGGATTGTTCACTGGATCTACACAGCGGCGGTCAGACCGATAATGCTCTATTGGGTTATCACGTGGTGACAGGTACTTGAGAAACTCACTTATGGTGCACTACTCAATTGGGTTCAGAGAATGGCGATGGTGTGCATCACGGGTGTTCTACGCACCACTCCCACTCATACACTTAATGTGATGTTATACTTGATACCGCTAGTCATTGTAGGCAGGCTGATTGCTTCCATGTCTGTCCTCAGACTAAGGCAAACCTCACAATGGTGCATGGTCAGTGTCGGCCATCGAACAGTGCTGGAAGGGACTCCTAATGGTTACACATTTGTCGATCACTCAAAAACGGAGCCAGTATTCGATTGGAAATACCACACTCCTATACTGGAAAAGGATTTCTGGAACAAAGGAATTTCTGGTAAATAGAGATATGTGAATTTCTACGCGGATGGTTGGAAAACGAATGGTCAGGTAGGCTGCGTGGTCTAGTCCAGCTAACGACGGTTTCTGCTTTCACGCAGATTAACTCATCATTTTAACGTGTATGAGGCCGAAATTTTGGCTATTAGAGAAGTGAAGCAGGATGACAGCTCAGAAGTCTTTGGGGTCAATGTCACAGTCAGGCGGTCATTGAATCCCTGAAATCCCTGAATCTGCCTGCAGCAGATGTCTTAACGGTACGGTATACACATTATGTGGATCCCAGGACACAGGCACATTCCAGAAAACTGCAGAGCAGATAAGCCAGCTGCACTAGGATCTACCTACTTTATAGGTTCCACAGGAATGAAAATGTGTTGGCATGCCCTTAGCCGCAAGTAACCATATCCCTCTACAACGCTCCTATGGGCCCAAGACAAATCTGGCCCGTAGTGGATAGAAGGAGATCCATGAAGCTACTACCTTTTAACAGGCCCAATGTATCAATAATTGTTTCAGTTTTGACGGCACACTATCTGATTGATAGACATGCGCCTAGACTAAAAATCAGGGGAGATGACTTCTGTAAAAGCTGTAACTGTATATTTCCAGTATGGAAAATGCTTCTTCAATTTACTCCAATAGTATCACTATGAACTCCGGAACATACGAGTTTGCCCTTATTTAACAAGAACAAACTAAAAATATCTATTTTTGGCTTAAGGATACACTCACAGAAAAATTCGGTTGAGACAGCCGAATTAGCCGTAACGGAATTAAGAGGTTGTGTCAACCGAATTAGAGGTTGACACAACCGAGTTAGAGGTTGACATAACCTCAGTAGAGGTTGACACAACCTCATTAGAGGTTAACACAACCTCATTGTAGGTTGTCACAGCCGAATTAGAGGTTGACACAACCTCATTAGAGGTTGACACAACCTCATTATGAATGATGATTTATTTTCCTGTATTCCTATAAAAAATTCAAAAATCGAGAAAATAAAGTCATACATGTTGCGTAATCTATATAATAATAAATTTATTTTACATGCCTCTTCCGACCTTTTTCAAGTCCCGGCCATCACGGGACACCGCACTAATTCTGACATTTGGCTGATGTATCGGCTGATTTAGGTCCTAAGCAATTTTGTATACAGACGATTGCAGCACATCTCACATGACCGACCATAGAAAACTTGAAAACTGTTGATATCGGCTTCAATAATTTCTGCATAATAAGACGTTTTAAATCATAACATATTTTACTTACCTTTCTTAATAACAGCAAACAATTTTTGAATTTTTTAATTCTTTTTAAAATAACATTGGATTTTAGAATTTTCAACGTCATATGTCAAACACATGGCATTAGGTCGTGGTAACCGAATTGAATATGAATTCGGTTGTACCCACAGAATTCATGAGAAATTCGGTTACAGGAATGGAATTGACGCCAAATTCGGTCGTTGCAACCGAATTAAAGATAGATTCGGTTACTGCGACGGCATTGATACCAAATTCGATAGCTGCAACCGAATTGATGCCAAATTCGGTTACTACAACCAAATTAATGCCAGATTCGGTTACTCCAACTGAATTTGGTACCAATTTCGGTTCTTGCATCCGTATTTATTTCAAATTCGGTTGTTCCAACCGAAATTTTAGAAAATTTAGTTGACTGAACGAATATAATTGAAGATTCAGTTGTCACAACCGAATCAAATAAGAAACGGGGTTGCTTCAACCGAATTTCGGTTGTGGGGACTAAATTCGGTCGTAACAACCTCAATTCGGTTGTGGAAACCTCAATTCGATGGTAACAGCCGAATTTATGGTTGCTAAAACCTCTTTTCAAACAATTAGTTCTCTGAGTGTATACACGAGTAGGACACATTTTCTGGTTTCTGGTTTCCCATTACATCCCATGAAGGGACTGGGGAGAACTTCTCACAATCACTGAGCTGTGCGCTTTCCAGTTTTCACTCACTGATGGGGACCTACAGTTTTACACCGATTCCGAACGGTAATTTGAGAAGATTTTTCATGGCTAGATACTCGATAGTGTCGCCGTCACTATGCGAGGTGACCGCCGCCGAAAGAATTTTTTTTTATTTTTTTTTTTTTGAAGGTGGTCAGAGCCGGGTTCGAACCCAGGATCTCATGTACAAGAGCCGCGCACACTAACCATTGCACCACCGACGGACGGAGTAGGACACATATTACTTTTAAAGGGACTTGTCATCTATATAAATATCAACCTTTATTTTCCACGACCTATTCTAAAATCAACAGATAATCATTTCACAGATTATTTAAATGCTCAAACTGTCTATCCTAGATCGCTATCAAAAGATGGCTTTGAAAAGGGACCAAAAGGACTAGTAATAGCTGAATTTATCCAGTTCTTATCTGCAACGACCATTACCGGAATTTTCTGGTCAATATATTTCAATCAGTATTATATATATTGATGACGCTTAATGGGTTTGAACCATGATACACTGAGAAAGTGGCCAACAGACGATTTTGCAATTTCTGAATGTCCTTAATTTTTATCGATAAAGTCCACGATTTCTGGTAAAGCAAACGTTACGATTTCAAAAAGTTTATAATGTCTAATTGGCAGACACTATGTATACTAACAATAAATGATAACAAAAATGTCTAAATATGTTTAAACTGCATACTTCTAAGCCAAAAAGACATGAAAAATTTAAGTCAACAGTTCTTGTAACTCCACCAGGTATAAGTCGAACATCTCTATACCACATCGACTTCACCACGAATAGTGTGAAATGGAACGTCAGATAAGAGAAATGTTCACTCTATCTATGTATGTTTACTCTATGGTTGCCACTTTTTTAAATGCATTCGTCACACACACCCAATACCACATGTCTATTTTCATCAACAACCAGACATACATAGTCAAAACTTTCATTTAGGTTATATGACTTCACTGACACATGATTCTAAATTTAAAGCATCGTAATTGATATGATGTTTTTATGAATATATAACGCAAATTTTATGTATACATAGAGCTTCCAATTCGAATGGTATTTTATGTTGTTTTCTGAAAATATGGAGACTCTCAGATATATGTTTTTGCAGTTACAAAATGTGTACAATTAAAAATTATTTTTTATTTTTTGTGTACTGTTAGTTTGATACAATGACTGTGCCAAAAGGTTGACTTGATTGAATTCACAATTTATTTTAACAACAATTTTAACAACATGAAACGAAGTAATTTGTTTCCAGGATAGTTACATTTCCTAACCCTTAACGATCTATGAATTTTCGTCTGAAAGTTATATGTTTATTTCATTAAACAGTTTAACAAAAAACTTGTAATTTATTTCTAAAAGAGTTAAATTTAAACTCTTTGTCAATCTAACATTTTCCGTCTTAAAGTCATCCTTATAAGCAAACTTTATTTTCCCCCTCTGAAAATGTCGCCGCTTGAAGAAAGAGAGAAAATAATAAAACAGCAAACCACTTGCAATGAACACCCTGCTCTAATGCAGCATCATTATTCATGTCACAGCCAAGTCGTTCCAAACCAAGCAAAAATCCTTACAAAACAAAATGGAGTAAAAGGAATGAATGCAATGGCGACAATTTCAGCGATTGGGAAAAGAATGAAAAAAGTAATAGAAAAACGACATCAAAGATGAAAATGTTGACATTAATTTATACACGCTAAATTTCGGGCGATATAAATAAGATTGAAGAACCTGACTGAGTGTAATGTTTCAAGGAAATGCCAGAAAGCCAGAAGCAGACGAATTTCTGTCTCGTCTACCACTGCTATTCGTACGCTGCAATCTGTTTTGGAACTAGTGCAAAAATTTCTCTTTAATTAATTTGAAATGTGCATGATTTATAACCTCCGTTACCTAATTCGCAAAAGTTTAGTGTCCATCGAAATTGTGTAAATCATGATTGTAGGAACTGTAGAAATAGTGTTGGTAAGTGCTATCATAGTGACAACGGTAAAGGACAACATTAGTTATAACAAATAGTTTGACATTCTAGTGGAAGCAAGAAAAGTAATTGCCTTGCTGTTACTTTTTGAAAATAAGACTTATCGTTATGTAGGAAAGCAATATATATGACATTGACCGTGAGAGTAGACCAGCGGGCTTTTGTCCAAAATTTTAATAATATAGGGTGTCTCAGTAAAAATTTACTTTTTCCTTTTAAAATATAAACATGTATTTTCTTAGATAGTTGTGAGTTTTCTATTGGATTGTAAAGAAGACATGTTCCGATTAAATACGGAATAAAATATCCTTCATATGTCCTCCACGGCTCTGATGACAGACCATTACTCTTTTCATGGAAATTTCCACGGCTTTTTCACAGAGATGTGGCTATATCCCACCGATGACGCATTGGATCTCGAATTTGTGCTCAGGAATTGTTTTTTGTTTATTCGCATAATCCTGAGATTTCACAAACTCCCCCAAAGAAAGAAATCGAACGGCGTTACATCGCATGATCTTGATGTCCAGTTTACACCAGAATTTCTTTAAACAATTTTTTCTGAAAATCGTTGCTGCAATAAATCGATTGTGGCGCCTTGTGTGCTGAAAGCACGTGTCGTCCAGATCCATGCCATCCAGTTGAGGCCACAAGCACTCCGTTATCATGCTCCTGTAACGAATGCCGTTCACAGTCACTGCAATTTAGGTCTCATCTTCAAAAAAGTAAGGCCAAATCACGCAGCCTGACCAAAATCCGCACCAGACAGTTGCTCGATGTGGACGTATTTGTTCCTCATGGATTGCATGAGGATTTTGTGAGCCCTAAATTCGACAATTTTGTGTATTCACGAAGCCATTCTGATGGAATTACGCTCTGTCGCTTCATTTTTTAAAAAAATCAATGAGTGTTCGAACTCACGGATGATGTGTTAACACCTTTTTGCTACACGGTACCTGTTCGATTTCTATGAACACATTAGTAAATGTTACATTGTAAAATAAAAAATAATAGTTTTTTTGTATACACCGGGCAATGCTGAACATCAAATGACTCGCTTTGTTTGGCTATAGCAACAGCAACCAAAAAGCCAAACACACAACATCACACATACTTTGTACGAAGTAGCTGACGTATTTGTGTGTCACCATAACGTCGACTGCGCAAGCCCATGGGCTTTCAAATGAAATTTTGCGTGGCTATGCTTTATATCTCCGTTCAACAACAGCAACAGACACATGTCCATACATACATTATTATGTTAATACATACGCTGTAGACACAATTTCGTTTGCCTCACCCCTGCCACACCACTCTTTCGTTGCCATCTTGCTCGCTCATTTTTGTTTAACACGTCATTATTCTCTTTCGCAGTCGCAGAAAATCTGGTTTTAGCATCAGCATAAAATCTGGTTTTAGTAGCAGCATAACATCTGACTTTGATAGATTTAGTCCCTATACGCCGCTATAGATGTTAACACATCAAAAATTGGCATTGAATTCACTTTGCTCCATTACCCATTGAACGAATTGCCGGCCCTTTCCATGATCCGCTGGTTTGAGCTCCTGAGTATGCTGAATTTTTCACGCCTGAAGGTGGAGGTCTTTTGTCAAAAGTCGCTGCGTGAAATTTTAAGTTGTTGAGAACGGTGCTGAAATTATGTTTGGAGGGCATCGGCGACACTCTCGTTTACAGGCGCAATGTTTTCAAGGGACCTACCCATAGCCATAACCGACCCAGTTTTTTCAAATTTGTTAACCACTCTTCGAATAATTGTCACATTAGGTGAACTTTCTCGACAGAAAATTCTTCGAAGTTTTCGAGCGGTCTTTCCAAATTTTTGTAATAAGTTTTCACAATTAGAGCGCGTTGTTCTTTCGTAAAGCGCTCCATTTTTAATAATCGAAATAAACATATGTGACAGCAGCCAAGTTGTCACGTGCGTAAAAAAAATGTCGCTAAATTCAAAAAGTTAAAACCAACTGAGACACCCTTTACCAGTGTTGGTTTTTTCTTCAATTTGCATTGGATTACAGAACTGTATCTAGTGCAATTCATAAATTTTGCTTTTCGGTTTGCTCATAATTGTAAATGAAAAATATTTTTCCATATTTTCAATTTGACTGTCTGCTGACAACTCTGCTTTTAAAGTATTTTGTATTTATAGGTTTGTGGCAAGATGTATCTATTACAGGCGGAAGCGTTTGAACAGCTGATTTAAATTTTTTCTTGTCGTTGTGGTCCGACCTTGTCAAATGTGGTTTATACCGATTCCAAGATCTGTCTAGTACAGGTGGTAGCATTAAAACAGCAGTTTAAAGTTTTTCTTCTCCTTGTGGTTGTTGCCGAAAATTACAACAATTCCTCCAGATATAACCTGAAATAAATGCATCATGACAATTTCGATCAACTGAATTTGACAAGTTCGGCTCCTGAAATAAGAACAAAATGCGTTCAATTCCTACTGTTTCCTACTGGGTTGTGGCTTCTATTGGTGTTGCCGCGTAGTACTTTCAAATCCATACACTTGTACATATGAAATACTTGTAATACGAAATGTCCAGATATCAAACAATTGCTCTTTGAATTAAGTACAATTACCAATGACGTTTAACTAGTTGTCGTTAATAGTTAAAGTTGTATTTGTAGAGTTAATTCCAATTGAACTACAAATTATAATTGTAATGCAGTTAATTCACCCCATGTATGATTTCAGCGCTACTAATCTGACTACTGTACACATATTGAATGTTTTTGAGTTCAATGGAGTCACTATTCATTACATCACTTAGGCCTTATCGCGCAATTCCCAGGCACAAAAACACCAGTGAACGCCGACGTATTCACGGAGGATGACAAAATGTATTTGATGTATCACTTTTCGTCGGCGTTAGAGTTTGTTAAACCGTAGTTGGTCAATCGTTAGGTTCTTGGAATATTTTCTCTCACTGTTGAATACAAAGTAAAGGTTGTTATGATTTTGTAAGTTATTTAAATGATCCAAAACGATTTGAATATATAAATAAATAAATCAATTCTTTAGTAAATTAAAAAATTTGTCTTCGTTTTCAAAAATGCAATTAATTTCATTTAAATAATTTGTTAAAATTTCGTATAATATTTGATAAACTTTTTAATTGACACAAATAAATTATTAGTAATTCCACACGAACTAAATTAAGTGAATGTTTAATTGGATTAACAAATATATTTGTTTCAATTATTCTCCATAAAGTTATTTTTTAACCATCATAACCATATTCTAGCGTAATGTGAAAAGACTAAAGCCATCAGTTGCATACCTGATCGGACCTTATCAGTGTGGTTTTATGCCTGGAAAATCAAATATTGACCTGCGTGTCATATTACGATAAATCCTACTGAAACCCGAAAACAAATCGGCACCTACCACCTGTTTGTAGACTATAAGGCTGCCTTGAATAGCCCGTTAAGGGAAAACTGTTCCTAGCTATGTCGGATCTTTGTGTTCCTTCTAAGCTAACACGAGTTTGTAGAATGACATTGACGCACACGAAATCTTCGTAAAGATTGGTAGAGATCTCACCGAACTATTTAGTACGAGACGAGGCCTCAGGCAGGGCAACCTATCGTGCCATCTCTTTAACATCTTATTCTAAAACTATCAGCAGCTAAAGTCACATGCCGCTCCCGTATGCTGATGATTTAGACATCATTGGGCGGAATAGGCGAGAAGTTACAGCAGTATTTTCCAGAATTGAGAATGAATCAATGAATGGAAACCGTAAACGAAGTCCAGACAAATTTAATGGTTTCCACAAGCAGAATATCCACTCGATTAGATGAAAGGGTGAACGCTGATAATCGTTATGATGTCCAGGTTGGTTGGTTGGTTGGCTAGTTTAGGTGGTTGCTATTTTGGCATCAATTAATGTCTTGAGACACCGTTTTGCATACCACATCAATCCAGACAGTCTAATCTACCGTGTCTATATCCAACCTGTTAATCGGATATAGATCATTAGATCCCCTAGATTTATCTCGTGTATCTCAGTGAAGTTGTGCGGGAAAGGACGACCTGTAGTCCTTTGGGGTCTAGTCAGTAGAGCCGGACAACTTCAGAGAAGATGTTCCATCGTCTCCTCCTCTTTTGCGTCTTCGCAGGCACGGTAGTGGTCAATATATGGAAGCTTCAGCCATCTTGCGGGATTACCGATTGGCCAGTGCCCGGTCTTCACGGCAATTAGCCTTGATTATGGCTAATTAGGGAGTTAGTCCAGTGAATGTTATATTCTGGTCATGTTTATCTGGATATGCGGCACGTTTCCTTCCAATCCCATATTTCCTTTGATCGTTCAAGGTAATGCAGGAAACTACCTCTTTTAATCAACACTATAGGCGTTGCGACTGACACCATATGGAGTTTGGTGGAAGAGGATCCTGCCCTTTCATTCCATAGGATACCCTTGTGGCCTGGTATCCATGTAATGATTTCGGGGCAGTGGAACAATTAAGTTACCTCGTATCTGCCGAGAACAAAATCAATAATATCAGCCTAAAACCCAAACGAAGAATTTTGCTTGCAAACAGCTATTATTCGGGTAAGCAAACAATTCATAGATAAGACGCTCTTTCGAGAATGAAAGATCCAATTGTATCAGTCACCTGTGTTGAATTATTGAGCTGAATCCTGGGTCATATCGCATGCTGATGTGACTTCACTGGGGGTCCTCGACAGAAAAATGCTTCGTAAAATATATGGTCCTATAATAGAAAATGGCTAGTATCGACGTCGGATGCACCAGCAACTGTAGAATCTGTATCCCGACATCGACATATTTATGCATATCAAAATAACGCGATTAAGCTGGCTAGGCAATGTCGGTGAGGCAATGGATAGTGTGAGCGGCTCTTGTGCATGAAGAATTGCGTTCGATCCCTGCTCTGAACCTTAAATTTCCTTCGACGATGGCCACCTCGCTTAGTGATGAAAAATTTGAAAGCGCACAGCTAATTGGTTAGGAGAAGCTCTCCCCAATCTCTTCATGGGATGTAGTGGGAAATGTTATTTTGTTTTAGGCCATGTCAGTAGAATAGATCAGAATGAACCAATGCGAAAGTTATTCAAAGACGTACTCGAAGGACATAGAAAAATAGGGCTGCCAAGACTTCGCAGGAAATTCCAGGTGGTATTTTGCTTGCGATAGCGTGGTGTTGCCAACTGTAGGTGAACAGTTGAAGGCTCTTAACCCCCTGGGTTGTTTGAGGCCACCTAAGTAAGTATGTAATAAGTTAATTAAATGGTAAAAAATTTGTTTTTAATAAATCTAAAAACTTTTAATATTTTTATGTTCTCTTTAATGTCAAATGGTAAGAATTTATTATTTTGTTTTATAATAGAGTATTTTATGTTAAAGAATTTAAAGTTAAGAGTTTTTCATGATTTTAAACCCTAAATTTCATTACAAATAAGAAAAACCGAGGGGTAAAATGTCCTCATAGTAATTGAAGACAATTAAGTCAGAATAAAATGACACAAGTGACAAGCAACAATACCGTGACTTCGACAGGGCATTCATCTGCTATGATTGGCTTGTGCATAAAAAAATTGTGGAAAGTAAAAGAAGAACAAATAAGTGAAACCGTAAAGGAAAGTCAATTTAAATTATTGAAAAGGATTTTCTTAATGTAATTGAAGCGTAAAATTTCACAATTTGCGGTATTGATTGCATGAATAATGCAAAACCAGAAAGGACAACAGTTGCGGATATTGAAATGCCATGAGTTGTCGAGAAAACGACCATTTGACACAATGACATTTTGGAAGGCAAAATGACGAAAATTTTTAAATATTGTGTGGTACAGTGTACGGCGCAAGCAACGTTTGATTGAAATGACGAATATGCAGAAGGCACATAAATAATTTGTTCTGGACTTTAGTCAAAACCCAGAATTTATCAATTGTTTTTTTTTTTATTGCTTTTTTTCAGTAAGACCACATAAAAGTGGCCGAATAAAGTTTTTAAATATTATTGACTGACATTCAGTCTATTAATGCTGCAAATTTTAGAGTCGTCTGTTAACTCTTAGTACCATTTTTATGCACAGAATGAAAAATTTGGTTTTTTAAAAAATCAAAAATTAAATGTTTTTTGTTTTTCCCCAAAAATGGGGCTTAAAATTGATATGAGACCAGTGAAATGAGACCTCGATTCCAACGAGATATAATTTGAAACAGTTACTTGGCGTTTTGATGGCTAACGGAGGTTATTGAAGTCGCCTGCTCTTTTGTATTTGTTCCGATGGTGGTTATTTTGACCCTTGCTCTCACCATTAAAACGCCAAGTAAATATATCAAGTGATACTTTGATGGAATCGATGGACCTCCACTTCACCGCGCTTTTATTGTTGGTGGTCTCATTTCAATCTTAAGATCCATTTTTGGGGAAAAACAAAATAATCAAATTTTTGATTTTTCAAAAAACCAAGTTTTTTTTTCTATGTTTCAAAATAGTATCCAAAGATAACAGACTTCTCCCAAATTTGCAGCATTAATAGACTGAGTGTCAGTCAATGACATTTAGAAATTTTATACCGATAGGTCAAAAATTTTGAATTTTCAGCTAAACACATAAAATTTACTAATATTCCGAAAACCAAAAACTTTGAGCTCAATGCGCCACGTATTCCCATTGCCCGATTTAGTGCAAATTTTGAGAGTATAAAGATTAGGCTGAATAGAATCCGGCACTCCTCAAATTTTAGGCAACATAATTTTTCTTACAAAATACTGCCACTCTAATAATGTACACATGCATACATAAGTAGCTCTGAAAATTTGCATATTCTTTACACTAATTTCAAAAATTTTGAAATAAATTTTGAAAATGTATGCCATATGGGCATTTCCACAGAAAGGTCCACCTTTTGTCACATCACGTCACCCTCGTTAATTGCTTATATTTTAGGGCCAGTTTCATTGATTGTTTTCTCATCTGTTATTAAATATAGACCTCCTTCCATTCTGTATTTAGTAAAAGAAGAGAAAACAAACGAACTTAGTGGTCCTAAAATATAAACAAATAACGAGGGTGACGTGATGTGACATAGGGTGGCACTTTCTGTGGAAATGCCCATATATTAAATACATCAAATAAATAAAAAAAAATTCAGTTTGAAGTTTTTGAAAAATTTTAAAGGCCACAGACGAAGTTGACATATGATGAAGACTTCCCCTATCGACATTCTGCATTGGCCTTAGTAAGACCCAGTCGTGATATAGTGTTGACAAATCAAGAGGACAGTCTTATATATGTCGTCAATATATTCACAATTTATGTCACCTAAGTCAAAACTAGGCACATATCAAGAAGATGAAAAATATAAATTATCGTCATCTGGTCCTAAGGAAATACTGCCAACAATGTCTTCAACACAAAATTTCCAAGTGGGATGTGAATAATGTTAATAATTTGCTGGTACACTTTTTGCTTAAAGTGGCCCTTTTGAAACACAAAAATTTCCTTGCGTCCAAACGAAATCTCAGATAAAGTAGTTTTATTAGGTGAATGTAATTGCGGATCCACACATTTGTTGAATCAAACATATCCCATTGTATTAAGATAATTTTTTAAAAAATAAACAGATGGAGAATTAACGCCTACCATAGTCACCCATAGATACATTTGTTCTTTATCCAGCTTGTACAATCTTAGGTGGCAGAAACCCTAGGGCAACCAGACTACTAACATGTGGTCGCAAAAGGTTGACTGCGTTTTGGGTTATCGCGAACGAGTTGTAGTAATGCACAATTTCAGCAATTTAGAAATTCAAAACCTAATTTTCTTACTTTCATTAGTTTGATAGAAATATTTACACTTGTATGTTAGCTTCTCAAAATACCGTTCGAAACCGTCGTAAAACTGGTGGGTCCCTATCAGTGAGTGTAAAACTAGAAAGCGCACAGCACACTCGTTGTGAGAAGCACTCCCCAATCCCTTCAGGGGATGCAATACGAAACGGGTTTTACGAGTTTAAGTTAATTTGTAATTACTGGAAAGGTAACTCTTCTAAATTTAAAATTTTGAATTTGGAATACTAATAGATATTATTTTCAAAATTATGATTTTATTACTAAGGCCCACCATTGATATTTATGAATGAGGCCCAACATCGTTCAAATGGCGTCCATGACTTGCTTTACAGCACCTCATTCGATCTTCAGTTCAGTACATTTTCAATTGTTTGGACCTCTGTCACATGAACTACAACGTCACATTCCAAATCCTGTTTGTATAGCTCATGTCTTAAGCTGGTTATGAGAGAGTCTGATGCAGCCACTATGGGATGAAAAATGTCAGTGTTTGTCGAGACGTTATTGCATTTCCTAGAAAATATAAACCTATAGTTCCTGTAGTCCCTATTTCTTGCTTCTTCCGCTTCTTCACTCAGAACTACTCTGAATAACATCATTTGAAAAGACGGTCTATGTTTTAAGGATTCACGCCATCTAATTGCTGGTCTGGTGATTGCATCTCTATGCCGCCGTTTGCTGTTACAGATGCAGCACTTGTGCCGTTGTTGTCACTCGGCTGTTTTATTGTAGAGTGCATTCGTTGAATGTTTCCTATATTTGCAGCTTTATCGGTTTGTTTCGCTATATCGATCGTGGTTATAATCGGAACCAAACATGTCGGTGGTGCAAAAATTAGTGTGCTCGGCTCTTGTACATTAGAACGTAGGTTCGACCCCAGCTCCACCATATATTTCTTTTGACGACAGCCACCTCTCTTAGTGATAGCGACATAATCGTGGACTTAGCCGTGAAAAAGCTTCTCCAAATACCGTTCCGTACCGTAGTATAACTATAGGGCCTAATCAGTGAGTGTAAAAACTAAAAAGTGGACAACTCACAGGTTGTGAGAAACTCTCCTCAGTCACATCATGGTATGTATCGTGCAGGCATTCACGACTCTGAATTTCGGTCGAGAGTTCTTTACTAGGTTTTCGATAACGTACCTGATGGAAGCAGGAAAAGAGGACGACCAAGACTCTGCTGTAAAGACCAGGCAGAAGAATCCCTCCGTATCCTTGGTGGTACCAACTGGCGAGTAAAGGCAAAGGATAGAGCCAGTTGGAGGAATATGTTGAAATTTGTTTAATTTGCTTGTTTAATTAATATGTGTTAGACATCTGACCTCATGAGGTTGTAAAATAGTCAATAAAAGTCTGTAAGTTCTTTAATAATCGAGTTTTATTGTCACATATTTTCTTGGCAGTTTTATTCAGCGTTCGAACGATGCTTGTCCCGATATTTTGGCTGTTCTGTGCCAAAGTAGCTCGTAGAGTTTAATCGCACATCATTGATATGGATGAGACCTGCAGATGATATGTCTTGATTTTCCAAAGACCATTAACAGCAGCGGGGCGGAAGGTGATCACTAATATCATCACCATGCCTAGATTTGACGTCCAGCAGGAAATTCAAAAACATCTTCTCATTATCAATTTAATTGAACGTTTGACCTTCGGGTGATTTCTATGTATTCGTGTGAAAAACACACGATGGCGGCTATAGAAATCTAAGAAGCTTTTACCATTGCTGTACTTCAGAGTTTCTGGTCAATGTCTCCCATACGTTCCTGTGAGATGTTGTTGTCTTTGCACTTCCAAAAATATTTGTCAACTGATAAGGACCTCACAGCAAATTCTAGATGACCATAAAACCCATCTTTGCCGTTGTCCTCCCCAGGCTTAGTGGGTACTTAAAATTGTACCATATTACAATTATTATAAAAATCTAGAACTTCGTTTTTGGGTATTTTTCTTGTAGCAATAACAATAATAGCAAGATGGGATAGTGTGATTTAGTGCCTTATTACACGATGAATTAATGCCTGAACAAATATTCGCGAATTTCAAAAATCGCGAAAAAAAATAAAAATAATTAAACTCCTATCTGTTCAATTTTGTAACAAGTTTTGAACGCCACTTCACTTACTAATACTTACATTTCTAAAACAGACACAGAAAACTAAACATCGAAGGCATTGGGTGGTCCATAGTGACTAAGTTTCCTTTTCGGTAATGCAGCTAACATTTTTTCTCAGTGTATAATCTCTACAAAATGTACACAAAAATTTAACATAAAATATTTTCATACCTTGCAAACCTCTACCAACATCGGATTTAGAACTAAAAATGATATACACTACATCATATACAATCATAAAAAATGATTGCGGCGGTAACGTCATTGACGGTGTAATTACCCATATGTACATATGTATATATGTCTCACTTTTTGTCATGTTATCTTTCAGAGTTTATGTAACATCTGTTAACTGATCAAATACATACATACACATCGATTCCAATAAATAAGTACCTATAAGATGGCCCGAAAACCTATATTTAAAGACGTTTTGAGCAACTGACCCACTGATGAATAGTTACTCAAGACGTCTTGTGTACATTTCATAAGGTGACCACCACTTTTGACCAAATGTGTGAAAATCTCATGATGTTTTTGTAAGGGAGTGGATCGGCAAGTCAGCAGGGACTGTGTCACTTCTTTGCCCTTGATGATTTCTATAGGAAATTTCCAACTTGATAATGGTGATGTTGTTGAATGTTGTTTGGATGCAATTAAAACATGTTTATTGTAGCTTGTCGCAAATTGAGTATATTTGTGTCCAAACACATCCTGTTTGATACTCAATATTACATGTTGGATAGACAATGATTAATATGGTAGAATGTATGGTTTTGTGACCAAAATATGTTTTTTTTTTGCTGGAGAATTCTGACATCAAAACAAGGAAAAAAGCACCAGATCATCAATTCATGAAAACATTGCTTACACTTATGTATGTGGAAAATCTAAACCTACACATGGTTCCTGCATAAAGTTAAAGGGGCCGTTTTTTTTCGGTGTATATGTTTCGTGTCATTGCAAGTTTAAAAAGCCGTGACCAGATCGTTAATGGGGTTTGACACTATTAAGTCAACGTATTTCGACCAGACCTAGGATTTCATATCCCTGTTAATCTGCTTGAGATTCAATTTTTCGGACACAGTTCCTCTATTTCATGTAACAACCTCATTCGTATAGCGGTATGTAAAGTTATAGAAAATAAAAAAAATTTCAAATTTAACATATTTATGCTGTACAAACGTAATTTCTCCGATTAGATTACATGTAAACAGTATCTACCTATCTATCTATCATAATAATCATGAACATTAATTAGCGAAAATTTATTAATGCAAAATTTACAACGCAAATGCAAATATTTCCTATTCCAAACTTCTAGCATTATGCTGTATATTTCACATAACACCGCTTATTCCCTGTGCTGAGGCGATTAACATAATGTCACTGAAAATTGAGTTTGAATTATAATCATGACTCTAATGTGCCCCACAAAACCACGAAGATAACAATGGCATTCAACGCAATAGTAGCTAGATCGTCAACAGTATTACCACCAGCGTCAGACATTAACATATTTTTACGTCCAAGTATGTGTGACAATTCATTGGGGTGCAATTTGCATGAATATACGTACAACTGGACGATGTTGCTATTTGCCAGAGTTCAACATGTCCTTCTTTGATAAGGATTTTAATGCAGCAGTGACTGCTGGTAGTCGTGCATAGTTTAAAGTTTCCCATTTAACGATGCAGATATTACAAGTGTTGTATATTTTACACAGACAGAGAGAGACAGAAAAAAGGATAAGAATGAAATTTTTTTGTTCATTAGGTCCTGCATGATTTCACTGTCAGTATTTGTTAATGCCGTTTTCCATTTCCCTGTTCTTCTTACTGTGGGAATTGGAAGAAGTTTTACCAATGCTACTGATATTGCTGGGGATGTTGTTAAAAACTGAGACGACGATAAGGATTATGGTTAAAATGATTATCATGATGATGATGACAACGTCACTAACACTGACAGCAACTGCCATGATAAAAATGATAATGTTTCCTATGGAGACTGATGCTGAATGATGACTTCTGGGTGATAAGATAATGAGGCTACACAAGAAAGGATTCCAATATATTTTTGGATATTTTACAAAGTACTTGGGTTTATTATATTGCAGTTACATTGATATCTGCCTCTAAGAAGAGATACCCATTTGAATATAAAAAAAACTGTAATAACAGCTAGACTCATTTTCTACTTTTTTGCTTACACTGTGGTCCGCAGTGGTATTCGCAAATCGAAATTTCTTATAACATATAAATTATAACAAAATAGTTTCATGATTCCATCGGCGTTATTTTCCATTTTTGCGATTGTGGCAGTATTTTTTCAACGGGTTTGGTCCAATGCCTGTTAAAGCACAGTGTCTTTCTTAATTATGCCTTCTGAGCCAGCTTTCGGTTGGTTTAATACTTTGCTTCTCTGTGCTGCGAAATCAAAGCCATATCTAACTCATACTGCAAGAAAACTAAATGCGCTACCATTATTTTAGTACTCACACTTGTATGGTAGTGCAAGACATTTTCAATTACCTCTAAAGCGCTTTACGGGTCCCCAAACACCCTACAAGAATGCGACAGCCTGAATTCACGGGCATTGTACAATGCATTTGAAGTTGGAATTGCGAAAATTTAAAATATTTTCCGACGTCTTAGGGATTTTAGGTCGCAGACCACAGTGTATTTTGGAGTAAACATTTCCAAAAACACCAAATTATTTGTGCTAATATAGGTCTGAAATGTTCTGGTTAGGTATGAAAATTGTTCTTAGATTTTTGGTCATAATCAGCTGATTTTCACATTCCGTTTGAGTGCGAATACTTTTCATGATATTGGAACGAAGTTCCTTATCGCACGTTGCGGGATGGGGGCTAAATGAAAAAATTTTAAACAACTTTTTTTTAACTACTTTATTACAACCCATTATTATCAACTATATTGGGTACTTTTGGTTTGGTTTGGTTTAAAGGGAAGTTTTCTAGGTGGAGCCTGTTTATTATATATTGTAGTTTTGAACCCAATAAAAAGTAAATTAAGAAAAGCCAACGTGCAAGACAGGCAAATCCATGAAGTACATCCCTGAGTAGGGAATTACATTTGGCAGCACTCTTACTCTTACACTCGTACTTTTGGTTTGTGTCTAGACTAACATATTTCTTGTCTAATGGGAAATTTTCTAGGTGGAGCCTGTATATTACATATTGTAGTTGAACCGAATAAAAAGTAAATTTAGAAAAGCCAAAGTGAAAGAAGTTAAAAAAACCAAATTTTTTTAAATAAGTGCGTCAGTTTAAAAAAAGTAAATTTTCTCAAAAAATACCTATTCATATCCTTAAACAGAGTACCTTTTCTTAAAAAAAAAATACCTTATCTTAACGAAGTACATGTGTTTAAAAATGTAAATTTTCTTACAAAAAGTACCTTTCTTAAGAAACACTAATTTTTTCAATAAGTGTCTTGTCTTAAAAAAGTACATTATCATACAACAAATAGTCTTTTCTTAAAAAACTACCTTTTCTTTAAAGAGTCCCTTTTTTGTAAAAGAAAATAACTTTTCTTGAGATAAGTACCTACTCTTGAAATTGTACCTGTTCTTTCGTAAAAAATGTCTTTTCTTACAAAAATTCCTTGTCTTAAAAGTACCCTTTCTTAAAAATAAACTAATACCTTTTCTTTTCTTTTCTTTTCTTTTCTTTTCTTTTCTTTTCTTTTCTTTTCTTTTCTTTTCTTTTCTTTTCTTTTCTTTTCTTTTCTTTTCTTTTCTTTTCTTTTCTTTTCTTTTCTTTTCTTTTCTTTTCTTTTCTTTTCTTTTCCTGAAAATAAGTAAATTTTCATAAAAAAAATAACCTTATCCTAAAAAGAGTACCACTTCTTTAAAAAGTATGTTCTTAAAAAAAGTATTTCTTTGTAAAAAAAACATTAGCTTTTAATAAAAGAAGTACCTCTAATCAAAGAAATTACCATTTCGGGAAAATGTAATATATATTCTTACAAAAGGACCTAAAAATATACTTTTTTTTTAAAAAAAAAATACATTCAATAAATAAAAAATTTCTTAAAAAAATTTATCATTTTACAAAAAGTATCTTTTCTTAAAGATCCATTTAAATTACAGTAGCGGCATTCATGCAAACGTGAAAGCCGAGAACTTTTGCTCAGCGCAAGTTTCCCTCGCAACGTTCCATGAGGCACCAAGTAAAGTTGCTTAGCGTATTTGTGCTCAAAACCATATCAGCTGACCAAGATGGATACATAGGGTAGTAGCAGTAGCAATTGCATGTATTATGTATTTGTACTTTTTCTACTGTTCTAGTGCTTATTTATCCATCCTAGTTAGCTGACAACGAAATGTCAAAAGTTTGCACGTTCCTCCATCCCACGTTTGCGCAGCAAATCTGACTTGAAGACTTTCCACTTTTGTGCAAGTCGCTTTGTATGGGAAATTTCTTTGTTTTGACGTTTGCAGCGTAAGTTTGCGAGGTTTACGCGTTTACGAGGCTCTTTCGAGTTTACATGAGGACCACTAGTATTTTTCAACAGTCGCCTTAGGCGTGTTGGAACAAACTAGTACATAATATAAAGCGAAAGGAACTTCGTTCCAACCGGGTGTCCCCTGACACCTCATGTAATTTTTTCCCCTTTTAATCTCAACACATCAGCCTGTTTATGTTGCTTATAATGGTAGAATAATACTTCGGACGATGGAACTTCAAAAAGCTATTTATTTTCTCTCAACTGTTGCAACCAAAGTCCATTTATATTTGAGCACGAACACAACAAAAAATTAAAACCATCAGAATAACTTCACAATAAATGTATTAAAGTGATCCGGACTGCTCCTTCATTGTTTGTAGAGTCGGCAAACACGGCAGGGAAGCAACTGGAGGACTTTCGAGGGTTTTATTCCTGACGTCCCTACTATGGCTTCGAAATACGATTCATGCATTTTATAAGTAACTTTGTAATTTATGTTTATTTATTATTATGATGATGGCCATAATGATGCTATACTGTCAGTGCATCAGACTGTTTACTTTGCAGCTTCTCTTTCATAAATAATTGTAATAACTTTATCTGAAATTTATTATAGCATAGAAATTAATGTATATTTAAAGTTTTGTTTTTTAGTATTCATTAATTTTGTAATATATAATTAATATATTTTTAAACAATATTAAAGTTGTTGTACTGTGTCTCAAAGTTATAAATGAATGAACTTGCATGTGTTTCTCCAGACGAAGACATATGTTGTGGATTCAAATATAATTGCACGATATCTGTTCCTCGTTCAAGATATTAAGAAAAACGAATTTTATTAAATTCCCCGAGAAAAATTATCTATTAATGATAAAGAAACACAAAAAATTACACGATGTGCTAGGGGACACCCGGTTGGATCGAAGTTCCTTTCGCTGCAGTTCCAACATGCCTAAGGCTCCCGCTGAAAAATACAATAACTTAAATCGATCTTTAAGAAAAGATTCATTTTGTAAAATGAGTAACTTCTTTTAAGGAAAATTTTTGTTTTTACAGAATGTATTTTTTCAAAAAAAAGTATACTTTTTAGGTCCTTTTTGTAAGAATATGTATTATATTTTCCCGAAAAGGTAATATTTTAAAGAGAGGTACTTCCGGTAAAAGCTAATGTGTTTTTAAGAAAAGGTACTGTTTTTAAGAAGAAGTACTATTTGTAAGAAAATGTCATAAGAGTATAAAGTGTTTTTTTTACAAGGAAGTTCTTCTTTCAAGAACAGGTACTTTTTAGGAAAAAGTTATTTTTTAAGAAAATTTACTTATTTTCAGAAATTCTATTTATCTCAAGAAAATAAAAGAAAATTTATTATTTTATTTCGGAAATGGGATTTTTCTTAAAATTGGTCCACTTTTCAAGAACAGATCGTCCCGTTTCTTCTGAAACCACGTAAGCGCCATTTCTGCGAAATTGACTTTTTAGGTTTTTATGGTAGAAAATAGCATTTGCCACCCGACTGCATTCTCACCTTGACGACTTTGTATGAAAAACCAAAATTAAAGGCATTTGGAAAACCTCGTAAGCGCCATACAAAATGACATTTGCATGTAAAATAGAATGGTTTTATATTTAAAGTTGGAAATATTAAAGTCTCACCCACAAAATTTTTTCGTTTTGCGATAAAAAAAATCTCGAAAGTTTCAGGCAAATCAGAGCGTTTTTGGTGCGGCTCTCAAAGTCAGTAACTTCGGTAAGAACGACACTTTTCGTCGAGTAACTCAAAAAAATTACAGCAGACAGTTCTTCGAGGCCTTCGGCCACGGACTGTCCCTGCAGGCTGTGTCAGAGACACGGCCGTTAAGTTTAACGTAGAATACGCCATCCGATAAGACAGAAAACATATATAACAATAAATGATAACATAACACCCACTCGTTGCTTTCTTGTATTTCGTGTAGGTGCCATTTTGATTAGTAGTTTTTATTTTAATTTACTAAACGTCAACTGTCAGCTGCTGTCAAACACCATCAAGCAGCATTGTTATTTTGCTTACTTGGCAGCACTTTCATTTAACATAAAAATGTATGAATTAATTTTTTCATATATTTTTTATAATTATATATCCATGTTAAATTTAAATTCACATTTAACATTTTGTTTCACTTAAATACATAAGTAAATATACGAAATTTATTTCATCAATAAAACCAACAGCCGAAGGTTTGTGTCCACACTGAAACAGCAGTATAGTTTGTGTTCACGCTACAAACTCAAACACTCAACCAAACACCACACATATGTTTGAGTGTATGTGTTTAAACAATTTTCATTTGAGAAATTTAAATATTAGGAAGATATCAACCAATATGAAATGTATATCAAACGAAAGATAACATCTTCATTTACCTACAAAAAATTTTTAAAAAAAGTTATCTCACCGTTTCCTCATAATCAATGAAATAAAGATTACAACAATAACAATCTGACATGACTCCCTATACCGTAAGGTAAGACGTATTCTACGTCAAAACTATGTATCCAATACAGCACAAATGTTCCTCGAGCACCCATTATTTTAATAAAATTCAACTTCTTTTCCTATTCGCCAAAGTTATATCTCGATATCTAAACGTGTCTGCTGTACAAAACGCCGTTCTGAGCCAAAATTCGTTTTCCGGCACTATGGGGTTACCTCGTGTCCATAGAGGATTCATTTTTGGGACCCACCCCAATAATTTTTACATAATCAACATTTATTTTAAAGGATTCAAATCTCTATCTCTGCTTCTTTTGGTAGCTCCCATACAAACTGTAAAATGTATGGAAAAAATATGAAATTTGTTGAATCTGAGCTATTACATTTTTGGAAAAAAACCCACAAAAATCTTCAAAAATCACAAGGTTTTCTTCAAGTTTCTGATAGTGCATTCAAGAAAGAAACTTTTGGCACCATTCCGGACGCAATTGATGAACTGGTTCAATTTTAATTACCACTGGAAATCTAGTAAATTTTTATATTTTTAAAAGACGAAAATTTTCACAGCGGGATGAATAAAACATAAAAATAAACATAAAACATACACACAAACATAAAACATTAAAACATTTTTTTGAAGTTAAGAATCATAATAATATAGGTCATATATTTTGATAATTGACTCCAGAGAAATTGAGGTACCTGATTTAATTTTTTATCAAAAATGATACAATTAATAATAAATTTCACAAATTTAAAATTTAATTATAGGTATAGGTAATGCATTTAAAGAGAGCAAGCCTGTTTGTTAATAAAATTGCAAAATAATTGACGTTGTGGTTTTAGGTGTATTTTAGAAAATACGAGACAATAAACAAAAAAATTGCAAATTGTTTGCCAATATTTGTTGTTTCCTCTTTGATTTTTTGTACTCGCTGTAGTCTAAGTTATATTAATAATACCTTTTTTGTGAAAAATATAAGAATAAATGTTCATTTACACCCAGAAATTTGTGGTTTTTACTTTTACAGGAACCTTGTAAGAGACAAAATTTGCAAATTGCTGTTTGCGCCAAAAACACGTAAGCGACAAATTTGGCTTCAGTTACTTGTAACTAACCAATTTTCTCAACAAATTATTCTACACGCTTCCGAGTGTCGCTAAGCCATATTTTCTGAAACAAAATGTTGTTTTAAAACCCATATTTAAAAAGTTATTAAGTTTTTTTTCGTTTTCTGAAAAATGAGTTGTTTGGCGCTTAAGTGGTCTAAGAAGAAACGCGACGAGAAACATTTTTAAGAGAGGTACTTATCTCAAGAAAAGTTAATTTGTTTCATAAAAACGTGGTATTTAAAGAAAGGTAGTTTTTTTAAGAAAATCAATTTTGTGTGAGAAAATTATCTTCTTTAAGAAACTTATTTACCAAATTACCAAAATATCCTGTTTTCGAGAAAAGTTACTTTTTCTTAGAAAATTTTAATTTTTTAAGCAAAAGTATTCTTTTAAAACACGGCATTTCTTTAAGAAAGGGAACTTTGTTTAAGAATATTAATTTTATTTTTTTTGAGAAAATTTATTTTTTTTATGAAAAGGCACTTATTTAAAGAAATGCTAATTTTTTAAACTTCTTTCGCTTTGGTTTTTCTAAATTTACGTTTTATTGGGTTCAAAACTACAATATATACTAAATATTGGTTACAGACTCCACATAGAAAAGCTCCCATTAAACAAGAAATTTCCCAAAATATGTTAGTCTAGACACAAACCAAAGCAAAAGTACCCAATATAGTTGATAATACTGGGTTGCAACATAATAGTATTAAAAAAAAAATTTTAATTCATTTATTTATTCTTCTTGGCAAAGCTTGGCAAATTGCAACATTCCCAATAAGGAGGTTGTAAAATATTTAGGTCTATACCTAGACAAATTTTTGTATTTTAATCAACACGTCAAAGAAATTCTTACAAAAGCTAGAAAAGCGTTCTATAAATACCGATCATTGTTTCATTCCAAATTTATAAAACCTAGAGTTAAAATAATAATGTACCAGTCCCTAATTAGACCGGTATTAACATATGGTTGTCCAATTTGGTTCAACATATCACCTTCAAATATGGAAAAAATTAGAGTTTTTGAAAGAAAATGTTTAAGAGCTTGCACATCAATTTATAGGTCATCGCAAAGTAATTATACCAAATACATATCTAATAAGAAATTGTACAATAGTGCCAATATAATAAGAATAGACAATTTTATAATACATCTAATAAGAAATAATATATTAAAATGTACACAATGTTATGTAAATAATTATATAATGGCGCCTTATTATCAAGGATATATAATTGATTGCCTGGATAAGGGGTTTGTTCCACCTGAGGCTTTTGTCTATCTCGATAACAAAAGAATTATTCAAAACGAAAATGGTATTCCAGTCTTTTATCACAACTATAGACGAGCCAATATAAAAGCTGTCAATTGCAACATGGATCACTTAAATATCAGATATAGCACAAGCATATAAACTATAAACTAAAAACAAAAAATTTTGGTGGATATATTGATAATTAACTATATTTTTTTTTCTCGTTTTTACCTCTTGACACAAGCCCTCTTACCAAAAAAAAAAATCATAAAAGCAATGTTTTTAAAAAAATTTTCATTCCAAACAATTATTATATATTCTTAATCTTGAATAAGAAGAAAAAATATTTTGTATATTGTGAAAAACAATCTTTATCATATTGATAATACTAGAGTGCTCGATTAAGAGACATTGTATATAATAAAATTGTTATTGTTAACTAGTGTTTATTATAGTTTAAACATAATATTTACAAATAAATAAACATTAAAAAAAAAAAAAAAAAGCTTAAAATTACCAAAAATATTCATCTAGAGATCTTATAAATGATATTATCGGAAGAGAAAAATCTACGCCATTAAAGGTATTTATATAATTTAGCTCACTTAATGACCTCAAAATAGGTTCATTCATTGAATAGTTCCTCCTGTGAAGTGGTACATTAAACATTTCATTACAACGCAAATATCGAGTGGGTATATTCAATCCAATCAACGAAAGTAGAGAGGGGCAATCAATAAGTCCACAAATGAGCTTGTAAATAAAAATAACAGAAATCCTTTTCCTGCGATTAACTAGAGAGTCCAGATGAATAAGTCCCGCAACGTGCGATAAAGAACTTCGTTCCATTAACACTAATTTTTAGTTATTTACTAATATTTTCGTTCTTTCTGGGTGCAAAGAAATTCGTCGAAAATAAAATCGCCCAAAAAAATTTATGGAAAATTACCCAAAAATTTTACAAATAATTTCAAACAAAATTTCACCCAAAATTTTGGATAATATTTCTTATTTTTTGAGAATTTTTCCTCATTTTGGTTGAGCGTATTTTAATAATGTAAAAATTGGCAGAAATGTAAAGTGAAAAACAGCCCAAAATTTGTGGGTGAAATTTCATGATGAAAAATGACAAGTTATGGAAAATTGTCCAATTTTCGATTGTCGTTTTTGCCCTACAAAATTTATGAAAACGAATCCTTTTTTTTTTATTTCATTTATTTTTTTTTAGAGTAATTGAATAGAGGTGGTTCTGAGTATAAAAACTACTTACTAGTAAAGACATTCGAAATTTTCACTTGCGGCACTTAATATCATAGATGCAGGAAATAATAGATATAGCGCGACCATTGCCAACTTTTTTCAATAGGTGCCGTCCTGTGATACTGTCGCTTTCACTGAAGTTTCGCATAATTCTCATTGACGATTATTCAAAATTGTGGGAAAATAATTTAAATAAGGGAAAATGTAACAAACTTTAAATAATTTCAGATAATAAAAATGTTTGTCTTATTTAAAAGACTAGTTAAAAGCCATGATACTGGTGTTGGAGATATCACGAGTAGCAACCCCGTAAGACCGCCCAAAGACTGCACATGCCGGAACGCCTTTTTAGTCTAAAAACTTCCACCGATCAAAAACTGTAGGAACTTTTGTGGTCGTAGGTGACAAAAAGTGTCTGAAGACTCTCAACTCGGAATCGTTGCTGAATCGGAGGAAGAACCAATTTATTAGGACATAGAACATGGCGACTTGGGTTTGCAATTCGATGGCCATCAGAAAGTCCTTGTTAAGTTAGGTGTTGTACTCTTGTTGTGAAGTGGTATTTTCGTTGAAAATAATTATTTCTCGTATGAATATGAAATTTGATTTTCTTGGTTCAACGACACATAAAAAATTACCCATTACTGTTCCCAACACTTGTGCTTCATCTATTAGTCTACTTTATATATTCTAACTACGATACTTCAAAAAGTAAATGAAAATTATAGCAAGTAATTGAAGATTTAAAAAATATATAACTCGATTTTTTGTTTTTAAATTTTCAACTGCGGCGCTACATCGACAGTTTCTATTCCGAATGTAAAAATGCCCGACGCCGCAAAGCGAATGGCAATAAAATTGTTGATATTTGGTTTGATTGATGATCACTTTTTTTGTACATGTGCACGCACACAACATTATTTTTTTATACAACAGTAGTCACGGAAAGAATGTCGATTCCATTTCACAAAAATCGTCTACAGCTAAAGAGGGTTCAACAAAATACTCCAATTAACGCGCAATGCGAGTTGCCGCTGAAGATGTTGGGGGAATAACAACCGTGTTATTCTGAATTTTTGGAAAAAAAAGTACCGGATACTATCGCTTCTGTTCCACTGTTCTGTTTCGTACGTTGTCGTCCTTGTACCTATTATCGTTCGGTCCCCGAATTGCTTTGTCAACAACTTCTGCTTTGTATGCTTCTCCTGTAGTTATTGCAGTCTTTTTTCGATCTGTGGTACAAGTTTCGCGTTTCTGATAAAGTCGACCATTCATTTCCGGATCTCTTCCACAGTTAAGTCACCGTTGAATCCGAATTCCGCTGCGATTGCAATCAACTCATTATTTCGCATATTGTACATCCCATTCGTGTTCTCCATTTTTGTGGTTTCCTGTGTATTGACTTTCTTGTTTAACCCTTTCCATACGGATTTTTTTTAAGATAGAAACGCTTTTCTATTGTGTACTGGTTGGGTATGGCTCAAATAATATTCCATAGGGTGCGTTTAAGGAAAGTATAACCAGGACAAGAAAAATGTCCTGGGACAGATATGTCCCATCAGTAACTGAGGATGGGACACATAGTACGTCCCAATAGTAACGGAAAAAAAATTAATACAATTTATAAACTTCAATCCTTTTATAATTTATTGATAGAAACAAGTAGGAATTGAATACGTGTCATATACAATAAACACAAATGTGTGTTAATTCGTATGATATTTGGTGAAACATAGCTTGCACAAAGGAATATTGCAAGAAACGCACATCGCTTTCGTACGTTGATCTTTGTTATCATGTGCACAGCTTCTGCAACGGCGGCGTGCTGTTCCCTCAACAAGAAGATGTTCTCCAACTCCAGAAAGTATTTTTGATCGCTGAAATGGTCGACCGCTAGTGCAACGACGTTTGATTTTCGCTCTATCTTTTCCATACTGTTTAAGCTGCTCCGCCAACTCAACAAGAAAGGCAATTAATGGTACTTGCGCATGCCGAGTTTCTTGGAAATGAATCCATGCATTGGATACGCAAACCATAGGTAATTTCAGAAAATCTCTCTTCCATTTTCCAGATTTTCTCTCAGGATCAAAAAGAGATGAAAATTGATCTGAAAGATCCACACCGCCCATGTACTTATAATAGAAAGCAATGACCTCGGGGCATGAAACTTCCATGATGTCTCCTGTTTTGTTGGTTCCTTTCACATTCGCTTCTATATCAGTGTGACAATTGCTGAGTAATAAAACCTCCTTTGTATCTTGCCATTTACAGAGCATAGTACCACTGTTTGCAATTTTGGGCCAACAATATTTGATAAGAATTTCATATTTTTTTTCTATTGTGTACTGGTTGGGTATGGCGCTAAGTTCACGGTAGTAAAAAACCGATCACAACTTATAACGATTGAAGGATTTGAGATCGTGGAACACAGTTTTTTGACAACTCGTTCTCCAAGAGTACCTTTGCACGGAGCTGTTTCTCTTCACAGTATACGTCCAAATCGAAGCTATATCCAATTGTGGAATCACACCGTTCCCAAATATAAATGCCTCGTTTTATAGGTTTCATCGGATTGTATTGGTTCAAATAATATCTGCCTTTGAACTTTGCCATAGCTTCAGCAATTGACTGGAACATGTAGTCAGTCCGACAATTTTTGACTTCAACTTCAATTTCTTTTGAACCCCTATCAGTGTTTGCACGAATAACTGGTTGCTCAAAATTCGGAATGGTTTTTCGGTTCATAAACTTATTATTGCTGTTGTTCCATACCACACCGCTGCTACTTTGCGTCTCCCGTTCCTCAGGCAATGTATATTCTCCAGTAAGATCTTCGTCTTCAAAATCAGAGTTCTCTTCAGATGAGCAGTCAGTTTCCTTTGAGTAAGTTGGATCAATAATGCTGTCACCATCGAAGTCACTGTTACTTTCAGAGTCGGTGGTTTCCAATAAATTTCGAATTTTTTCCACATCAGTTATTCTCTGACGCTTCCTTTTTGCATAACATTCGCTTAAAATAATCAAGGACTTATTATACGTTACTGTTGGGACATATGTTTCCCAGTGAAAGTTACTGCTGGGACATATATAACCCGCATTCAGAGTTTTGCCAATATCGGCATATACACTGCACGTCACATGAATAAGTGCAGTGTTTAAGCAATCATTTTAAGGTTGCTGCTCTCAAGATAATTCATGGAGAGGATTATTGAGGTTTAACAATTGAGAAAAAGAGTGTAAACAAAGAGAAGTCGAAAAAGTTCCGTTAAATGTAATCTGAGCTTCTTTTTGTTATTTGTCAAATAAAATGTGTATTATTTTTGCGTCACTTGAATAGGTGCAGTGATTAAAAAGTGTTTGCATGGTCATTTGTGTCAAATTTGACTACCAAATAGATCTGAATTTTTTAAAACCAAGACATAAAAATAATTTGCTATCAGTTTTAATTGAAAATGGGCCGTGGAAAATCATTAACGGTAGAAGAAAAGGCAAAAATTGATGCCTATGATGACCAAGGTCAGTCCGGCCGGGAAATTGCTACGAAAATTAATAAAAGTGCTAACGTTGTGTGGAATTATTTAAGAAATAATGAAGAATATGGCAAAAACATGAAAGGAAGGCGAGCAATGGCCACAACAGCTGCGGAAAGGCGAAATATTCTAAGAATAGCCTCCAATTCTAGTGACCCTGCTGCAAAAATCAAAGGAAAAAGTGGTTCCAGTGCTAGTATTTCTACCGTCAGAAGGATTATAAATGTAGCAGAACATTTAAAAATACTGAAATTGCAGCAAAAACCACTACTAAACCAGCAACGTAAGGAGCTACGGTTGAATTTTTGCAAAGAACACATGACTTGGAAGAGTGAGTGGAATAAAGTAGTTTTCTCAGATGAAAAAAAGTTCAATTTTGATGGACCCGATGGCTTTAACTACTATTTCGGCATAGTCGAGTAGGTGGTGTAATGGTCTGGGGCGCGATATCGTTCTATGGAGTCATTGACTTGGAATTTCAAACCACGAAAATGACAGCAAATTCGTATAAATCTATTCTGCACACGGCGTTTCCAAAATTTCAAGACTTGTTTGGACCCATCCCATGGACTTTCCAACAGGATAATGCTCCTATCCATACGGCAAGGGTTACTAAAACGTGGATTAGCGAGCAAAATGTTGAATTGCTGCCATGGCCACCATATTCCCCGGACATAAATATAATGGAAAACGTGTGGGGATGGTTGTCTCGGAAAGTGTATGAGTCTGGACGGCAATTTGATGACCGAGAATCTTTAGTTACTGCAATACAATCGGGATGGTCGCAAATTTCGTTACAATATTTATCGCAACTGTATAACTCCCTTCCCAACAGAATTTATGAAATAATTTTAGCGAAGGGCGGAAGTACACATTATTGAAAACTATTTAGAATTAAATGTAATCCTGTTTTTACATTTATTTTAACTGTTTTTTAATTTTTTAATCACTGCACCTATTCAAGTGACGCAAAAATAATACACATTTTATTTGACAAATAACAAAAAGAAGCTCAGATTACATTTAACGGAACTTTTACTTCTCTTTGCTTACACTCTTTTTCTCAATTGTTAAACCTTTAATAAAAAGTACAACATAATCCTCTCCATGAATTATCTTGAGAGCAGCAACCTTAAAATGATTGCTTAAACACTGCACCTATTCATGTGACGTGCAGTGTATCTTATATACTAATTCAGATTTTTAGTTAATGACGATTTCTTTTGTATTATTATTAACCTACCTCGCCATTTTTCAGAATAAATCGCTTGTAATTTCGGAATCAAAGCATTAACGGAATCAAAGCATTCGAAAATGATCATATTGCATGCAAAAAACTGATGGGAAAAAAATATATACCAATATATATGAGTAATTGCGTGTTAGTTATATGAGAACACTCAATGGGACACATGTGTCCCGTCAGTATTGAAAGGGTTAAATACTTGCTCGTGCGACACTTGGATATTCAACCGACTCAAAAGATTTTTCTGTCCAAATCTATTTGGACAACCTTAAATCCTTGACAATGATTTGATATTACATCCTGTTTTATTTTGAGAATTTTCTTAACACATAGGCTCTCATGTCTCATCTCACTCAAATGCCCTAAAATAAATGTGTCCAGACATATGAAATATTTGTATTTTGCTCATAAATACTCAGGGACGAAGCATGCAACACTACCACTAGTATTATGTTGCAGTAGTTATGAGGTATTTCCAGCTTTAGGTCATCTATCTCAAGTGCCGGTATATGCATGTCCTGCTGTCTGTCTGACCTTAGTCTGTCTTGTTTAGTTAAAGTTTTTCATGTTACAGTTGTAGCAGTCATAGTAAGATAAACGATGATGATCCGTTACTTATTAGTAATCTTGTTAGAAGCATAGGCGAGCGTTTTATTCTAATTGTGATGGTTTCTGTAAAGAATATCCTTTGTCTGCAGTGGTTTATTTTCTTCTTCTTAGGTGGGCACAAAAAAATAATAATGGAGGTGCGTATTATCTACATATGGGTTCAGTATCAAACAGTAGAATACTACATTTCTATATACAAATCAACTTTGGATGTTTCATCATACATCATCTGTGTTTGATTTTGTTTGCCCATTGAGTTCTTCTTTATTGCACTCTTGTGCAAAATCATCACTCTTTTCAGTCAATTCAGTTGCTGTTATATACACAAATTTAAACCCAAACAGAGAATTGCAAACACACAGATTACACTAGTATTCATATTATTCCTTTGCCTGCCCAGCCGGTGTGTCTCTCAAGTTAGATTTAGATTGCACCCTCCTACCTATTGCCAGACTACTTTTTAAATTGATAAAATTTTTGGTATTTTATATTGGAATAGGTATCCTGTGCATAATAATATCCCTTTTGCTGTGCAAAAATGCCTAAAGATATTGTATGATTTACGAAATGAATCTCATTTAACAATTTAAATCTAAGTTATTTTGGTCATATTGATGTGTATTGCTTTGAAATTAGAAGATTACAAGGACTTGTGGGATATATTTAAAATAAAAAATTAAAATTTTCTTTCTGTTGCTATATAAAAAGTTTCTACCATGTCTAGATTGCAGTTTCAAAGAGATGAATATAAATGGTTTTTCTAAATTCATACATTTGTGACAAATGGAGTTGAGTTGTAGACATGAATATTTTAATTAACAATAGCTTTCAAGAATATTTGTTGTACGGAACATTTAAATTTGCTGCTATCGACGTAGAAAAGAGTTCGCAACCCTAAAAAAAAACAAACAAAAATGGCAAATTACATGATAGAACAGCGTGTCTTCATTATTGAACAATATTTCAAAGTAATGAAAGTTTTGAAAGAACTTTTGAACAATGAAAGTTTTGAAAGAAAGTTTGGCAATTACTGGTGTTCTGGTGTTACTGGTGTTCGATATCGCGACATGATAACATTTGCCGAAATTGAATGAAATTGATGTGGCCAATATTTGGTTTCAACAAGACGGTGCCACATGTCATACAGCTCGTGAAACTCTTCAATTACTGCAAGAGACATTTCCAGGTCGCGTGATTTCTCGATTTGGTGACCGGAACTGGCCCCAAGATCGTGTGATCTAACACCATTAGGTTTTTTTATGGGGTTTTTTTAAAATCACAGGTAGGTCTATGTTAACAAGCCCACAACCACTCGTACTTTAAAGGATGAGATTCATCGTTGCATGAACGAAATTTGACCAGATTTATGCAGAAAAGTCAATTTTTTATGACGAATACGTATGTGTATGGAAAGCCGTGGAGGCCATTTGCCAGATGTTTTATTCCATAAATAACCCTATCCTATTGACTTTACGATTCAATAAAAATATTACCATAAGAAGAATAAAAACTTTGCGGGAATTTTGGGACACCCTTTATTTAGATTTTAAAATTAGAATCAAGCCTTATAGAAAACAAACAATATACTTGTAGAGGAATTTTATATTTGCGTGCTTTACCATTTGAAGTTGAATATTCACTATGTATGTATATAATACCTGTACCCAAGTGACAACATGTTTTTTTTTAGAAAAATGTTTGCATTCCGAGTTGAACATAATTTTATTGTCATAGCAAATGTTTTTCTGTTCGAAACATTGGCTATCACACAGGATCATACGTCCATAGACCAATTTGAGGCGTTTTACCCTTGAACAACGTTGGGAAATATGGGCGTTAAATATGCTCCAATCGGACATGGAATTTGGCCGAAAAATCAAATTTTCTGTCAATGCCATTTTCATCTCGGCGGCACACGTCATTGTGGAGAAATCAATGCATCCACAGAGATTTACAATTGGGTGTGGATTTTGGAGTGGTGGCTTCACTGGACCATTTTTTTCAAAAATGCTGCTGGAAAAGCCATTTTGGTCAACGTAGAGCGCTACAGCACCACGATTATGGACTTTGTATGGACAGAAATATAAGATATGCAACGAATAATCTTTAGTCGTAGCAGGATGGCACATCGTGTCACACAGCTTATCAAACAACTGATCTTTAGCACACTAAGTTCGGTAAAAGGACTAAGTCTTGACGATGTCAATTGGCCGCTTTGGAGCTTCGATTTAACCCCTTAAGATTTGTTATTGTAGGGTGCCGTTAATGGCCGATGTTATGCGAATAATCTAGACACGATCCAGACCCGTAGGTCTAATATCGCGCGAGCCAATCGTGAGATAAAATCAATAAAGTCTTGTAAAATTGGACTGACAGGATAAGCTACTGCGAAGCCAGCCATATTAATGAAATCGTATGGAAAAATTTTGTCCCTCAAAAAAAAGACCACAATTAGAAAATCGCTAAAACAAAAAATGGACACTGCTCGTAAAGGGTGCGTCTAATCGCAAAAATAATAATTTCTTACCACCACAAAAGGCTTTAATCTATGGCTGTCTTGAATACGGCATCACCTTTTTTTTTAAATCGCTAAAACACCCATACGCCAATGTCTCGGAAACGGAGGGTCCAATTGAAAAAAAATATCTAACTTTTAAAGGTTTCTAAGTGTTTTTCATAAAGTTGTCCAATCGTATGGCAGCATTTTTTTTCAAAAAATCGTCAAAATAAGAAACTCGCTAAAATAAAAAAGAGATATAACGGAAACAGTGTGGTGCGTCCAATCGCAAAAATGATAACTTTGTTACTTCCATAGGAGGTCAATGGATGTCTTTAATATGGATTCACTTATTTTTAAAAAAATCGCTAACACATATGAGCGTTTAGGCGATTTTTATTTGAAAAATTTTAGGTTAACGGATTTTTTTTATGAAAGTCATCTTTGGCTAAAGCCTCTATGCTAGTTACAGGTTTTTGATTTTAGCAATTTTCTTATTTTGGCGATTTTTTTAAACAAAAAAGTCGTCCATACGAATGGACTACAAATACGGAAAATTTGGTTATTTTCCGACTAGAAGCTCCGTTTCCGAAATAAAGATATAATGGGGTTTTTTCCGATTTTTTATTCGAAAAGTTTTAGTTTCAGCGATTTGTTTAAACGTAATTATGCCGTATTAAAGACATGCATTGGTTACAAGCTCCCATGGAGGTAAACAATTTAATATTTTTATTGGACCCACCGCACAGTGTGAGATTTAGTCAATCTAGCATCTCAAAATTAATTTTTATATGAAGTTTTAGAGATATCAACTTGAAATTTGGCACGATCGTTAAGGAGATTATAAGCTTCAATATGGTTTAAGATAACTAGTTCCAACCATTTCTATAAAATGCTTCAAGTTTCGAACTTTAGTTTTCGATGATTCTTTGCAAATGAGAAAAATAAAAGTTAATGTTGTTTCAATGTTAAATTTATTGATATCTAAAACATAATAAAGAGGAAAAACTTCAACGAAAGTTCTTAAAAGAATGGAAAGTATTCAAAATAAGATATTAATCAAAAACCAAAATAAAGAAATTATATACAAATTATACAAAAGTAAAAAGCGAAAAGTAGAAATAAAAAAAAATAAGAAATTTATACAAAAATAAAAATTCCAGAGAGCTGCAAGCAAAGTTTTTTATGCTAAACCATCAAATTCATCATTTAGTTGGGTGTCAGACAAAAGTGCAATGACCTGAGAAGGTAAAGTAGAACGCTTGATTTTTGGGGGCAAACGTAAACTTGCAATCAAAGGGTCTGACGTGATAAGCAACCTATGCAATAAATCTATGTTGGTGTCAGCTCGGGACGTTTTTCTTGTGAACAGTTCGCGATACTGTCTCGACCCCTTATTGCGTGCTTCTTGCGCTTCTTCAGAAAAGTTTCCTATGGGAAGAATGCATGAAGAAATGATAGCTCCTCCATGAAACAATATTTTGTGGAGAGTTACTGGCATATAGTACCAAGGATATAAACTCAAATAAAGCTCTCTTGTTTCTGACGTAAAATTTTGGAACGCATCTATATTGATAAAATATCCGCTGTTTATGCAAATAAGTATTACTCAAAACCGCTTGATCAGATCGACATTTATGTCTGTAATATCCGATGTCTTTTCTGCTTCTTTGAAAAATCTTCTGGCCGTATTGCCATCATTTGTGTTTCCTGTTTTCTGTTTCGGCATATCCACAAGAAGACCCATTTCGTTCCTAAACCTGTCTTGTATTTTTTTCTTCCTTCTTGCAACGCTCTCCTTATTTTCATCGCCTGATACGTACCATTTTTCTATTTCCAATCATAAACCTTATGTAGGCATTTAGAGGTGAAAGACCAACAGCAAGCATATTTTCATCGATTTCGCGCTGTGATAAGGCATTCATGTCGTTCATAGTTTTTGGAGTTGAACCACATAAATAGCACGCTTGCGATGACGTGTAATTTGAAAGAGCGGTGCAGACTTTGCCGTCAATCATACATAGAATTAAATTGGCTTTAACCGTGAAACTATAACCGTGAAGCTCAAAGCTAGTTGGTTTAAAAATAGAAATTTGCTGCCGAATATGCTCCACTTCCGCTTTAATGACCTCACGCATCTCTTTCGTGAAAACAAATTTGATCGGTCTACAATATCTTGTCGAAGACGCAGCTGGATTTTGCCAAAAAATATGTTTCCTTCCTTCAGCTCCAGAGTTAAGTTGAAGAGGCACCATCGAAAGAGAAAAACATGCTTTCGTCTGACATGTCATCCGAAAATGTTTGCTTGTAACGGTTCTGTTCAGCTCCATCGCATCCCCATTTTATTATTATGCTTAATTCATCCTGAATGGCAGGGAACGACTTAAAAACCTCATATTGTGCATCTGTTAATCATTTCACCGTGTGGTCTATTAAGGATTAAAAATTGATTTCGGCATATGTTTCAGTAACAGTAACAAGGCGTGGGTAGCACAATAATTTTGATTGCTTAACGAGGTCATAGCATGGATACAATTTCGGACTGTATGGTATCGTATGCAATCGTATTCCACGGTATTGCTCAGTTGATAAATTTTCGTCTACGATCATGGCCAGTGCTTGATCTGGTGTAAGACTCTTCTTTTCAGTAATGCTTACCCTTGCTCTTTTTATAGCTGTACCTCTCGAAGGGGATGCAGCCGACAACTCTTTGACAATGTTTGCTGAGTCTCTTTTTCCACAGGATCTCAGATACATTGCGGTAGCCATAGTTAATTGTTCCGAAGCTACATTTGATATTAACTCTTTGCATTTCCGTTTTTGTGTACTCGAAGCACTTTCAGCAAACTCTTTTTCTCGCCTTCCGCGTTGCGGTATTTGTTTTGAAGTTGATGGTGCGTGATCAAGAGAAAAATCAACAGCAGAAATTTTTGAACTTAGCCAAATAGCATTGTCATGCATAAATCTTGCTTTATCACGGTGAGATTTGCTCCATCGCGATTGAAATTGGAAGCAAAGCTTTTTTATACGATCTTTAATTTTGGTATCGTCAACATCTGGTCCAAAAATTGATATAACGTGCTTTTCGACCGCTTCTGGGTTTTCGCTTTTCACCTTGCTCAACCAAATCCAAAATAGCTCCTCTCGCGATATTTCACTCATACCAAAAAAAGGCAAAAAATGGACAGGATTTTATTTTTGAAATTTGTTTTGGGCACATTAACAAAGATTCTGCTGGCATTCCCATCACGGAACTCCGTGGGACTTGGAATTTCTAGTCTATCAAAGAGTTGAAAGCTTTAAAATTTGTCTTACCTTTTAGCTGGTTATAAAACAATTTTTTCAAAATACTTTAGTGCAAACATAAATATTGTATAAAGCAAAAATTTTAAGTTTAAGTAATAACCTTCAATACAAAAAATATTTTAGGCCAAACAAAACCACTCACAACTTCGACCTGATCATTCAAACTTTTGTGATCAATGGAAGCTTGCAAATCAATTTTTGCATGCTATGCAATTGCACGTGTTTGATAGCTGTTATCACGCCAATAACAATTGGGGTCTCTTCTCACGTAAAAAAAATATGAGCGAGCTACGAAAACATTTTTTTTGAATTTCGAGATGCCAGATTGATTAAATCTCACAGTGTGCACCGTTTCCGAGTTATAGCCATTTTTATATTTTAGCGATTATTTTTATATTGTCGATTTAAAAACGCTCAAAAATTGGCTACTTTTCGATTCCACCCTCCGTTTCCGAGATATATAAATTTTTTCTATTTTGTTTTTCATATTTTCGATCAAAAAGGGGGATGATCGTTACCCAGGGTAACCCTTTATCCACGAAATACGAACACTGGTTACAAATAATTATAGTTTTGTTTACATTTAAATATAAAATAAACAGTTTTAAAAAAAAATATTTATTTTAGTTTCTATAAAATTCATAATGGGGTATGGCATCAACAAATGGTTGTGGCAGCCAGTAATTTCAAGTAATTAGTTGAGCATGCCAATATATTATTTGGTACAACCGAATTGGTTTTTACATTTTTCGTTGATCCAGCAAAGAGAATAATCACCACTATAGGATAATTTGATTGCTAGAACAAAAACTCGATTGATAGATCACGTTTAATTCTTGTTGCTGTGGCTTCAACTAAATATTTCAGTCCTTGCAACCAAAACTGAATTATAGTCCAAACCGTCAAATTTTAGTAGGTTGAAAATATATTTGTGACAACGAATGTCTTCTCTGTGTTTATATAAGTATATCCTTTATTTATTTAAACAAAATATAAAAATATATAACAATATTGCAATAAAAAGTTGCAATACAATTCTCTCCATCGTTTTTTGTCTCTGGCAAGTGATTTAATTTGGTTTCATGATAGCCGAGTTTTAGTGCATTCCTTTTCCAGGCACCGCTTCCGTGTATTTGGTGGTCGTCCTGTCCTTTGATTCCCCTGTGGCTTCTATTTTAGTGCCGTTTTAGTAATATCTGATGTCTGGCGCCGAAGTTTATTGTCGACCCAAGCCCGTTTTCTTCTGTGTATATTCAATTCAACTGGACTGTTATATGTACATTGCCAGAGTACTTCATAATAAATTGTCTTCCGCCAGTCGATACGAAGAATTTGTCACAGAAAACGAACGCTTGGACCTTCTTCATTGTCAGCTTCGCTAAGTGTCAAGTAATGTAAAGTATAATAAAGGATTTTTCACCAGAGACGCTACGAAAGCAAATCGATAGGGACAGCAAACGACGCCATATTTTTTCCCGCCCTTTTGACATTTCTCTTCAGCAAGATTTGCCATTTCATCATGGATATACGAGCCAACAACGAGTCGAAATTATTAAAATTTACTACTGAAATATGGAGTCAATGGCCCCAACTTTAAGAGCGCTACGTCCAAATTGTGGTCGTCATAATCGTCCTACCAGATCAACAATTGAGCATCTAGTGCAAAAATTTGAATCCACAGGCACAGTACAAAATATTCCCATGCCAGTGAGTCAAAGAAGTGCCCGTAGTGTCGAGAATATTGCTGCCGCTGAGGCTTCAGTTCAAGAAAGCCCAAATGTGTCTCTCACACGTCGTTCTCAAGCGTTGGGCATCTCTGAGACATCCTTGTGGCGAAGTTTGCGAAAGATCTTGGCCTACATCCTTACAAGATCAAATTGATGCAAGAACTGAAGCCGCTTGTCCACCATAAGCGTCGTATGTTCGTGAATTGGGCTGAGCAACAACTTGAAAATGATTCGGATTTTCAACGTAAAATCATCTTCAGCGATGAGGCTGATTTCTGGCTGAATAGCTTTGTCAATAAGCAAAATATGCGTTATTGGTCAGACAGCAATCCACACGTAATCCATGAGTCATCATTGCATCCCGAAAAAATTACGGTTTGATGCGGTTTATGGGCCGGTGGCGTCATTGGGCCGTACTTCTTCCGTGATGATCAAGACCGGCACATTACTGTGAATGCGAATCGCTACCGTTCAATGATAACCGAATATTTTTGGCCCCAATTAGATAATATGGACTTGGAGGACATGTGGTTCCAACAGGACGGCGCCACAAGCCACACAGCGAATGCCACAATCAATTTATTGGAAACCAAGTTTGGTGAACATGTTATCTCACGAAATGGCCCAGTCGATCGTGCGATTTGACGCCGTTAGAATATTTTCTGTGGGGCTACGTCAAGTCTATGGTCTCTGCCAACAAGCCAGCGACGATTGATGAACTTCGTACGAATATCGAACGTGAAATTGCAGCAGTATCGGCCGATTTATGCTTGAAAACCGTCGAAAATTGGGTTCAGCGTCTGGACTTCTGCAAGCGTGCCCGTGGTGGCCATGCAAAAGAAATCGAGTTCCATACATAATGGCATCGAACGTACTTTCACAGGAATAAAGAATTTCATTGGTATCTAAAACCGGTTTTGTTTTATTTAAAAAACTTTTGTAGCGCTCTTATTGAAAAACCCGTTAGTACAGACTAAGCAATCGAATATTCGCAATTTGGTCTTTTCCGATATCCTCTTATTGCGCCAGATATTGGATTAGGAATGCAACACGGGCCTTATTTATTCGATCACCTATATCCGCCGTGGAGCCACCATCTTTGGTATTCTTGCGTCCTGAATAATTGACTGAATCCATGTTTTAAATTAACGAACCATCAACTGTTAGTGGAGTATTCCGATATGTTTGAATACGGCTTAGATTTGCATTCTATATATTTGTTCTGAGTCCTACTTTTTCGCATTTTCGGAGAGTGTGCTTAACGTGGCCTCGATGTCATAAAATTTGTGCACCTTAGGACATATGTCATCTGCGTAGTCGATATCATGTACATGTTCATACATACTTTACTGAATGCCGAACGGTGCTCTGTTTTAGTTGCCACATTACCCCGTCCATTGTTACAAAAAATAATATGGATGACAAGACACGTGCTCGTCTAACTCCCGCAGATGAGGTGAAAGGTTGGATTTCCTTCCTTTTAGCACGAATCCTATATGCTAGATTTCTATACAGTTCGCGGATCATGGCCACTATATTATCCGGTATCCCCTTTTTGGCCAATGTGGACCACATTGAGCTACGGTGTACACAATAAAACGCTTCCTCATAGTCTAAGGAAAGTATATACAGAGGCGAGTGTAGTTGAACTGATGACCTCGTAAAGACCTCTGCTAATGCTGATGAACATTATTTCAACAGTTCCGCTGGAATATTATTAGCACCAGAAGATATGTGACCAATCATTTTTCCCTGTGCCGCCTCGATCTCTGTTTGCTACAGGGATTCCGTTGAAATAACTCTTCTCGGCTTGCAACATTAGTTTACTGCTGAAGAGGTGCCGATATGGTGATGATAGCTCCGTGCTATCATTAGCCTTTAACGATCCATTTCTCCTGATGTTGTTGCTGCTCAAATTTTTTTTAATTGAAGAGTATACAATACGGAGATTACCTGTGATTGCAGCTTTATATGCACATTGCTGATAATCTGATTTTAACTGTCTCTTCAACGTTTGCATCATCGATTGTATACTCAGATTGTTCAGACGCTCACGATTGCGAATTTCGGGCCAGGATTCTGCACTAATCCAAGGTTTATTCACTCATCTTTCATGACCTTCAGCTTTCGAGCAATGCCGGATTACGTATTTTGACTGTTCTGTGCCAAATTAGATCGTAGAGTTTGATCGTACATCACTGATGTGGATGGGTTCTGCAGACGGTCTGTAGTGTACTTTCCGATTTTGCCTCTAATGCCGGTGAGAGCCGCTGGACGGAGACAGAAGAGTTGGTGGTCGCTATCACTATCAGCACCACATCCACTTTTGACTTCCAGCAAGGAGCCCAAAAACATTTTGCTGACAAGTATAAGTATATGGTCAATTTGGGTGAAGTTTTGACCATCAGGCGATTCCCATGTTTTCATTCCGCCGCTAAGCAATTGATGGCGTTTAAAGAAATCTATGAAGGTATCACCATTGTAATTTCTCAGAGTTCCAAGATCATATTTTCCAACCACTTCCTGTAGGTTGTTGTTGTCGCAGAAATATATTCGGCCTTATTCCCGTTGTCGTCGTCGACGTCGTCATCAGATTTTTGTCAACTTTAAAACGTTATAAATGTGTTGTCACATTGACAACAACAAAGTTTTTGAAGTCTATGATCCAAAAACAACCCTTAAAACATTACGCTAAATTTTTTTTTCCAAATGCCTTCAAGTCGCCAATAAAAATGGTGTCGATATTGTATTGACGTCGACGACGACAACGGGAATAAGGGCGATTAACTTTACACTTGGTCAGGAGCTTACGGCAATATCCAGTAGGTGCATACCGCTGCAGGTGCATACTCCTCTACCGCAAAAATCGTGCGGAATTTCGAATTGAAGCTCATTTCTAGCCCAAGGAGAAATAAGAAGACCGGCTCCGTGTATACATAGCGTATCTTTGCTGGAGTAAATAAAGCAGTGACCAGATGGTAATTGCGATTTGCCACTATTAAGCCACCGCATTTCGCTTAGGCCTAGGATGTTCACATTGTACCATCCCATAACTCGTCTAACCTGTTCGAGTCTCGATTTTTCGGAGACAGTTCTTACACTCCATTGACATTGATAATTAAAGCCAAAAATGAGCGGAAAAGCTGTCAGTTTTAATCAGCATTGATTATTAAATATCAAATAAATTTTAAAATTTGTAAATTATTCTAATTCCTTTTTTATTGCCATGTGCATTAAGTTTCATACCACAGTATGCAGTATTTATCACTTTGCTCTATCACCTCTCGCGAGTTAGAAATTAAATTTTGTATGAAAGAAACAGAGGTAAAACAAATTACAAAAAACTGAACTGCGTCTCAGAAGTACGAATAAGATATGTTTATCATTTTTATTTATATACAATCTTCGTTTCGAAAATGTTTAATATGTTTAACATTTTTATTTTTATACAACCTTCCTTTCGAAAAAGTTTACTGCTTCACGCTGTTGAATGAGGCTTTCGAATTTTTCACATCCATAAATGTAGACTCAAGGTGAATCCTTAACGTATGTTCGTCCTTTTCATAGATCCATAGCCGTCAGGTTATGCATCACAGCAACGTTCTGGTGTCTTGTTGTTATTTGAGTTGAGCAATTCATAGTAATAAATAAATATATGTTTACGAATGAAAGCAGAGAATTGTTCGTTAAAACAAAAACATTTTAAACGTCTTTGTGGCTGTTAATTGAGTGAAACAGAGGTTTGATGCTGCATTTAACTTTAATATTAAAGTATATTTATAGGAGAAGTAATTGTTATTAAATGAAGTCTACTTATCGGGGTATTACATCATGTTTTTGATTTTGTTTCTTTTATGAATCTGTTCTGATTATTAATTTTTGTTTGGTTTTTCATTTCAAATCTGCATCGGAATTCTGTAAAATTTTCCAATAAAAATCGGTATTTAAATTGACAAAAATTCCAAAATTTGAAATTGAAATAATTATTTTTGAAATAATATGAATTTTTTGTTCTTTCGGAAATATAAAATACCCGCATTTGTACTGCCGTCAGTTAATGGGGTGCAGTTATAGTTGACGGAAAAGGTCAAGTATCTGGGGATAATTCTCGACAGAAAACTGTCTTGGAAACCGAATGTGGCGGAGAGGGTGAAAAAGGCGTCTGTTGCTCTTTACTGCTGTAACGGGGCGATAGGAAAGCGCTGGGGACTGTCTCCTAAGATCACCATGTGGATTTATACGGCAATAGTCAGACGAATACTTCTGTATGGCATCGTAGTTTGGTGGAGGTCCCTCCAAAAGAAATATATTCGGAATTTCTTGATGAAAATGCAAAGATCAGCACTGATTAGCGTTAGTGGGGCAATGGGCACGACGTCAGGTAGTGCACTTAGTGCTATTCTTAACATCTGTACTCCTGATATCATGGTAGAATCGGCAACCGCTACATCCCTGGTGAGAATCAAAGATTGTGGCGTTTTGATATCGGGGCATTCCGGACACGCTGAACTACTACACCTGATCAACTCTATTCCCGTAAAAACGGACTACTGTATCCCCTACCTTCTACCAGCGACAAATCTAAGGACTTATATTCCGAATAGGAATACCTGGGAAAAGTCACTGGAAGGGGATACCAGTAGTATCAGATTTTTCACGGATGGGTCAAAGTTGGACGAGAAAGTAGGCTATGGGGTACATTCACCGGACCTAAATGTAAATATCTCCTTCAAGCTGCCTGATCACTGTAGTATATTTCAGGCGGAAATTACCGCCATACTGGAGGTTGCTGAACTACTGAAAAGTAGTGTAACAACCCTCCGGAGAATATGTATCTACACAGACAGCCAGGCTGCCACAAAATCCCTGGAAGCCATGTTTGCTACGTTCCTGACGGTGAAAGAATGCCACTCATCACTTAGGGTCATGGCAGAGTATGTTTACGTCAGCCTCATCTGGGTAGCGGGACACAGCGACATTCCAGGCAATTGCGTAGCGGATGCGTTCGCTAGACATGGTACTACGGCACAAGTTCTTCCGGCAAAAGAAGGTGTTAGTATGCCAATCTCCACCTGCCGTTTGCAGATCAGGCAGTGGGCCGATAATATGTTCAAGGACAAGTGGATACTTAGTTCAACTTGCAAACAAGCCAGGGTCCTCTGGCCACAGGTGGACAGGAAGAGGACTAGGCAGCTACTTAACTTGCCGAGAGGCAGGTTATCCACAATGATAGGAACACTTACGGGACATTGTCTTGTAGGAAAACACGCCCTAAGATTGCGACATAGAAACTCCACTCTCTGTAGATGCTGCATGGAAGAGGACGACGAAAAGAGAAAACACCTTCTCTTGGATTACCCTGCTCTGGCAGGACTGAGAAGTGGGATATTCGGAACACATCTAGTTAGCACCGTAGCCCGACAGGATATTCCTGTAGGTCTTACAGACAAATTTATTGAAAGGGCAAATTGGCTAGACGACTAGTCAATAGGATGTCTTACATATCGTTAGCTAAAATGCAAAAAGGCGTAACTAACAAAAATATAATTTTACAGGAGAACAAAAAACTTTTTTTCTTCTAATTTTACTTTAAGCACACAGACAGATTTTTGATCGCAGAAGTGTAAAATTTTGTCAAGGCATGTAGTTTAATGGCATTTATAACAATCAATCATTAACTCGAATTTGAATTTTTGGTTAGTTACGCCTTCTTGCATTTTAGCTAACGATGTATTAATTAAACAAACAAATAAATAAATAAATTAAACTAATTTAACATATTTCTCCAACTGGTTCTATCGTTCGGTTTTTACGCCAGTCGGTAACACCAAAATTACGGAGGGATTCTTCGGCCTGGTCTCTCCAGCGGAGTCTTCTCTACTTTCCCTGCTTCCGTCGGGTGCGTTATCAAAAACCTTTCACGCTGGCTCATCTTCACCGATTCCGATAACATTGCCTAGCCACTGCAACTGGGCTATTTTGATTCGCCTAGAGATGTCTACATCAGAATATAAATCATATAGCCCTTGGTTGCAGCGACGTCGGTACTTGCCATTTGCTTCAACAGGACCGTATATTTTACGGAGCATTTCGAATACTCCCAGGTGTTTTTCATCCGCTTGCGATATGGCCCAAGTTTTGGAGCCATATTGCCAAGACGGGTAAAATAAGAGTCTGGTATAGCTGAACTTTTGTCCGACCAGAGAGGACTTTGTTCCCAAACTGCTTGCCGAGCCCAAAATATCATCTATTTGCAAGCACAATTATCCTATTTATCTGCATGCTGACGTTGTTGTCCTTGTTCACGACGGGTTCAAGGCAGATAAATTCATCTACCACTTCAAAGTTAAATCGGCTGTTCCAAGGTATATAAATTCATCGAACACTTCAAAATTAAATCTGTTGTCGACGTTCAAATGCGGACCAAGTCGAGTGGTTTGCCTGGTCATTGACGCGAACAATTTTGTCCTGCTCTCATTAACAGCAAGAACCACCTTCGCTGATTCATTTTTGACCTCTCCCAAATTTCGCCCAATGATGTCTTTGTCGTCAGCATACGCCAGCAACATATGGCTTTTCGTGTCTGATTGACTTGTTCATATTTACTGCAGCTTTTGTTATTATTATCTCCATTAAGATGTTGAAGAGATTGCACGAAAGTGTGTCGTCTTGTCTCAGTCCTCGCTTGGTACAGAATGGTTCGGTGATTTCTTTCCCCACCTTCATTGTTGATTTGGTGTTGGTCAGCGTCATTCTATGGAGGCGAACCAGTTTTGACGGAATAAAAGGTTCAGACATAGATTCGTACAGTTCTACAGAAAAATGGTACGTATCTATTTGCTTTTCGTAGGCCTTTTCCAGCATTTGGTGTAGCGTGAATATTTTGCTAGTCATGGACTTGCCTCGTCTAAAATCATACTGATTAGGTCCTATCAGGTTTTCAAGAATTTGCTTCAGACTTTCACATAATAGTCTCGAGAAGACCCTATATGTGGTGGATAAAAGCCTGATACCACCATAGTTGGAACAGATACACGGATCACCCTTTTTAAATACAGGATATAATACTCTGCGAACCCAATCGTCAGGCAAAGATCTACCAACCATATACCGCATTTTAGTTGATGCATTTGGGAGAAGAGATTGCACGAAAGTGTGTCGTCTTGGATCAGTCCTCACTTGGTTTTTACAGAATGGTTCGGTGAGGTCTTTCCCCACCTTCACTACTGATTCTACAGAAACGAACCAGTTTTGACGGAATCCCAAGTTCAGATATAGCTTCGTACAATTTTTTCCATATGGGGCTATCAAAAGCAGCTTCGAAATCGACCAAAAGATGGTATGTATCGATTTGCTTTTCGTGGGTCTTTTACACGATTTGGCGTAGCGTGGATAGTTGGTCAGTCGTGGACGTGCCTGGTCTAAAATCACACTGGTAAAGTCCAACAATTGGCTTTAGTGTTTTACATAATACGTTCGACAAAACCGATACCGCGATAGTTGGAACAGACACACGGATCACCCTTTTTGAATCCAGGTCATAATACACTCAGACTCCAATCGTAAGGCATAGATTCTCCCAACCGTACAAGTTGATTTATGTGGGCTAGCTTGGCTTTAAAAGTTCAGCGGGTAGCTCATCGACACTAGCAGCTTTATTATTCTTATTCAATGTACACTGTCATCCACAATCAGTATATTCTGATCTTCAGTGGAAGAATCTGAGTGGAGTAGTTCTGAAAATTAGTCAATAGTATTACCTATATTAATTGTGTTGTCTTCTAGGCAAGAAGAAAACTCCAACGGAGAAGACACATGAGAAACAACATGTAAATAAGTTTTGCCAACGTTTTCTTGTATGTTTGTGCTTGCGATATTTTTCGAACTTTGCATTATTAAGGATTCTCATATGAATTGTGTTTTCGTTTGGATTTAATTTGATGACAAGGTTGCATTTTGCGAAAGTGTGTGTGAATCAAGATACAGGATGACCATGAGCTTCCGAAAAGAAATTAGAAAAGTACACAGTAAAAAGGTCGAGTAACTGAATATGACCCTGGCGGTCTGTTTGGCATATAATTGCACTTGTAACGGAAAGATTCAAAACTTTATTTCCGCCTTAAGCCCGGTATTCAGTTTTTATACAATTTTCGTTGCCATAAGAAGTACGAGAATAAAAAATATCGAAAATTTCGTGAACCGAAAATTTCGATCACTTTTCGTTTGCTTGATTGATACTCATCCCTTTGCGAATATTTTGTGGGAAAATTCAAATACAGGGTTATTACGCCAAAGTTTTTTTCGTACGAAATCATTTGTGTGATTTTTTTGGGACCTGAATTATGACGTTTCGATTATTTGAACAAACAAATGTAACATCACATGTGTTACAAATAAAACGGAGTACGAAGGGGAATTATGAATGAAATATTTGTTGGTGGTAATACTCTGCATAAAACTTTTCCGTTGAGAGATACATGACAAAATACTGAATAGAGGGGTATAGGCGGATTAGATGTAAAGCGAGTAAAATATTATTAAAAATTTTTAGTTTCCTGCCGTCATATACATTGTAATTTATCTTCGTCCATCTGCTAGTCAATCTCCGTGGTAGACATTTTTATACCGTTCGTTTTCTTGTTTGTTTTTACGGCCCTTTATGTTAAACAAGTTTTAAGTGTTTCACTTCACCGTTCACCGAGCAGAAACATGGTTCAATAGGGTATGATAAATATTTTCCATTTCTCGGCCAATTCAGAAAATGTTCTTGTCTTTAAGTGCTCTTTAAATATCTCTAAATTTATTTATTTTTAATTAATTTCTATATTTTCGTCCAGTTTTTTATAAGATACCCTTGATATATTATTGTCATTCATTTGGAACGAGAAACCAAAAACCTAAACCGAAACGAAAGGTAAGACTAGCACGTAAGCCCATTTTAATTTAGCTCATTAACATCGTTTTAGATTTTGTTTTGTATTTTGACCAGGAGCTCATTGGGTAGTTATAACAGATTGAGTTTATGACCTTCTTTGCATAATTTAATGAATGTTGCAACCTTTATTCCCATGTACGAGTTTGGCGAAATCATTTACATCTGCTTTAATATTTAATACGTAAATTTGCTCGTTTTGAATATTTTGGTATTACTTAAAATGATTTAAAAGTCCGAGTATGTTCAATTAAAAATTAAGGCCAAATCCTGGAGAAGACGCACGAAAAACAAATCGACACCTATCAACTATTTGTCGATTATATGGCGGCATTCGATAGCCCGTTACGGGATAAACTCTACGAAGCAATGTCTTTGCTTGGTATTCCTGCAAAACTCAGCCGCTTTTGCAAGATGACCTTGACGAACGCCAAACTGCACAGATCCCTAACGATCTGACGATCGTGCCAACTTTACTATCTTAGTGGAGATCATTACGAGAAAAGCTGCATTCAATATGAACAAAACCATCAGCAGCAAAAGTCACATGCTGCTCGGGTATGCTGATGCTATAGTTATCATTAGGCGCATAATGAGAGAAGTTGCTGCTGTGGTTTCGAGACTTGAAAATGAGTTAGCAAAAATGGCTCTGAAAGTACATGAGGATGAAACAAAATGGATGGTTTCAACGAGCATTGCCTCCACGCGATTAGGCAAAAGCATTAACGTTAATTAATTTATATACCTCGGGTATGCCGTAAACAAAATCAACGTCAGCCTTGTGATCAACCCGAGAATTGTGCTTGCGAATAATGTTATTTTGGTCTAAGCAAGTACTTTGGAGATAAAGCGATCTCTCGGGTAACCAAATTCCAGCTATACCAGACTCTCATACAACCTGTCTTGCTTTATGGCGTAGAATCCTGCGTCTTATCGCAAGCAGACGAAACATCCCTAGCAGTCTTCGAGAGAAAAATACTCCAAAAATGTATGGCCCTATAGGGCACAACGGCGAGCATCGGCGAGGCATGAACCATAAGCTGTGTGAGCTATATCCCGAAATTGGCATAGTTAAGCGGATCGAAATAATGTAATTGTCCTGGAATGGATGGGAATGGAGTGGTATGGAATGGAATGGAATGGATGAAAACGAATGTGCGTGAAGATAGATTCCGAATCTAACTAGCAAAGACACAAACCACTTCAGTTGACAGAAGTCTGTTATGGCGATAACATAACTATGTTAACATATAGAAACATGGTGTATTTAATGATATAATATTTTCAGCCGATCGGAAAAACATATAGAAACAAAACTTATAGCTTCTAAAGGTAATTCATGGGACTTTAGAAAGAAATTGTCCTTTCTGCCGTCAGTATCCTGATTTACTTTCGGACCCCCAAAAATAATTTCGCCCATTGTGCGAAAACAAGGAATCCTCCCGAATTCCTCCCGAAGAGCTTTTCAACGAGGTATGTGAGAGCACGGGAGAATTCCTTGTTTTCGCACGATGGGCAAAATTATTTTTGGGGGTCCGAAAGTAAAGCAGGATCTTTTCTTACTTCCAAACTCTTTTGCCACATTTTGATTACAGATCCTGAAAGTGCTTACGAAGAGCTTTCCAATGAGGTATGTGAGAACACGGGAGAATTCCTTGTTTTCGCACAATGGGCGAAATTATTTTTGGGGGTCCGAAAGTAAATGAGGATATTTTCTTACTTCCAAACTCTTTTTCACCATTATGATTATAGATTCTGAAAGTGCTTACGAAGAGCTTTCCAATGAGATATGTGAGAGCACGGGAGAATTCCTTGTTTTCGCACAATGGGCGAAATTATTTTTGGGGGTCCGATAGTAAATGAGGATATTTTCTTACTTTCAAACTCTTTTTCCACATTATGATTACAGATTCTGAAAGTGTTTAGGAAGAGCTTGCCATCGAGGTATGTGAGAACACGGGAGAATTCCTTGTTTTCGCACAGTGGGCGAAATTATTTTTGGGGGTCCGAAAGTAAATGAGGATCTGTCCTTACTTCCAAACTCTTTTTCCACATTTTGATTATAGATTCTGAAAGTGCTTACGAAGAGCTTGCCAATGAGGTATGTGAGAGCTCGGGAGAATTCCTTGTTTTCGCACAATGGGCGAAATTATTTTTGGGGGTCCGGAAGTAAATGAGGATATTTTCTTACTTCCAAACTCTTTTTCCACATTATGATTACAGATTCTGAAAGTGTTTATGAAGGGCTTTCCAACGAGGTATGTGAGAACACGGGAGAATGCCTTGTTTTTGCACAATGGGCGAAATATTTTTTGGGGGTCCGAAAGTAAATGAGGATATTTTCTTACTTCCAAACTCTTTTTCCACATTTTGATTATAGATTCTGAAAGTGTTTAGGAAGAGCTTTCCAACGATGTATGTGAGAACACGGGAGAATTCCTTGTTATCGCACAATGGGCGAAATTATTTTTGGGGGTCCGAAAGTAAATGAGGATTTTTTCTTACTTCCAAACTCTTTTTCCACATTATGATTACAGATTCGGAAAGTGGTTAGGAAGAGCTTTCCAACGAGGTAAGTGAGAACACGGGAGAATTCCTTGTTTTCGCACAATGGGCGAAAAAAATTTTGGGGGTCCGAAAGTAAATCAGGATCTTTTCTTACTTCCAAACCCTTTTTCCACACTATGATTATAGATCCTGAAAGTGCTTACGAAGAGCTTTCCAATGAGGTATGTGAGAACACGGGAGAATTCCTTGTTTTCGCACAATGGGCGAAATTATTTTTGGGGGTCCGAAAGTAAATGAGGATATTTTCTTACTTCCAAACTCTTTTTCACCATTATGATTATAGATTCTGAAAGTGCTTACGAAGAGCTTTCCAATGAGGTATGTGAGAGCACGGGAGAATTCCTTGTTTTCGCACAATGGGCGAAATTATTTTTGGGGGTCCGGAAGTAAATGAGGATCTTTCCTTACTTCCAAACTCTTTTTCCACATTTTGATTATAGATTCTGAAAGTGCTTACGAAGAGCTTGCCAATGAGGTATGTGAGAGCTCGGGAGAATGCCTTGTTTTCGCACAATGGGCGAAATTATTTTTGGGGGTCCGGAAGTAAATGAGGATATTTTCTTACTTCCAAACTCTTTTTCCACATTATGATTACAGATTCTGAAAGAGTTTATGAAGGGCTTTCCAACGAGGTATGTGAGAACACGGGAGAATGCCTTGTTTATGCACAATGGGCGAAATTATTTTTGGGGGTCCGAAAGTAAATGAGGATTTTTTCTTACTTCCAAACTCTTTTTCCACATTATGATTACAGATTCGGAAAGTGGTTAGGAAGAGCTTTCAAACGAGGTAAGCGAGAACACGGGAGAATTCCTTGTTTTCGCACAATGGGCGAAATTATTTTTGGGGGTCCGGAAGTAAATGAGGATATTTTCTTACTTCCAAACTCTTTTTCCACATTATGATTACAGATTCTGAAAGTGTTTATGAAGGGCTTTCCAACGAGGTATGTGAGAACACGGGAGAATGCCTTGTTTTTGCACAATGGGCGAAATATTTTTTGGGGGTCCGAAAGTAAATGAGGATATTTTCTTACTTCCAAACTCCTTTTCCACATTTTGATTATAGATTCTGAAAGTGTTTAGGAAGAGCTTTCCAACGAGGTATGTGAGAACACGGGAGAATTCCTTGTTATCGCACAATGGGCGAAATTATTTTTGGGGGTCCGAAAGTAAATGAGGATTTTTTCTTACTTCCAAACTCTTTTTCCACATTATGATTACAGATTCGGAAAGTGGTTAGGAAGAGCTTTCCAACGAGGTAAGCGAGAACACGGGAGAATTCCTTGTTTTCGCACAATGGGCGAAAATAATTTTGGGGGTCCGAAAGTAAATCAGGATTTTTTCTTACTTCCAAACTCTTTTTCCACATTATGATTACAGATTCTGAAAGTGGTTAGGAAGAGCTTTCCAACGAGGTAAGCGAGAACACGGGAGAATTCCTTGTTTTCGCACAATGGGCGAAAATAATTTTGGGGGTCCGAAAGTAAATCAGGATCTTTTCTTACTTCCAAACTCTTTTTCCACATTATGATTACAGATTCTGAAAGTGCTTACGAAGAGCTTGCCAATGAGGTATGTGAGAGCACGGGAGAATTCCTTGTTTTCGCACAATGGGCGAAATTATTTTTGGGGGTCCGAAAGTAAATGAGGATATTTTCTTACTTCCAAACTCTTTTTCCACATTTTGATTATAGATTCTGAAAGTGTTTAGGAAGAGCTTTTCAACGAGGTATGTGAGAACACGGGAGAATTCCTTGTTTTCGCACAATGGGCGAAATTATATTTGGGAGTCAGAAAGTAAATGTCTATTTCCTTACTTCCAAACTCTTTTTCCACTTTTTGATTACAGATTCTGAAAGTGCTTGTGCATGACTTTCTAACAAGGTATGTGACAGCACGGGAGAATTCCTTGATTTTCAAAGATGATCGATTTAAATTTTCATACACTAAATTTACTTTGGCCCACTGAGCGAATACGGTAATACTGACGGCAGAAGGGACAATTTCTTTCTAAAGTCCCATGAATTACCTTTAGAAGCTATAAGTTTTGTTTCCATATGTTTTTCCGATCGGCTGAAAATATTATATCATTAAATACACCATGTTTCTATATGTTAACATAGTTATGCTATCGCCATACCAGACTTCTGTCAACTGAAGTGGTTTGTGTCTTTGCTAGTTAGATTCGGAATCTATCTGCACGCACATTGAAAACGACCCAGCACGAAGGGTTTTCGAAATCAAACTCGAAGGAAGACGGATAATAGGAAGACAGAGACGGCGCTGGAGGAATCAAGTTGACGAATACCTGCGTACGCGTGGTATCGGCAACTGGATAGATAAGACGAAAGATCGAACTGGTTGGCGAAATATGTTATATCCCTTTTGTAAAGTCTTTGAACCCCTGGGGTTGTTCGAGACCGGATAAGTAGGTAAGTTAATTAAATAATCAGGTAGAGTTTTGGATGCATAACTAATTATGATCTTCAGGCTGAAATAATTACTGACGTTTCAATAAAAGTATGTGGGTTTTCGATTTTTTGTACTAGTTAACAAAAGAATCAGAACTGTATGTCTGGTCAAACTTCTGACAAGCAATGAGCGAGACGCGCTTTCTAGTTTTATACTCACCAGTTTTGCAACCAATGTAGGCCAAAATAACACATGGGATGATCAACAAATTTTCAAAATTACTTGAGTTATACAAAATTTTTATTTTCTTTCAAGGAAAAACACGTTGTTTTCAATTTCATTCAACATAATTTAATTAAGTTCACCGCTCGGCCCTGTCTATTGCCACCATCGATTCAACCTTTCTTGCTGCGTAATATCTCCCGCCTTTGAAATGTTTATGGGTCACAATAAAGCTTAAAGTATTGGCTATAATTAGATTCGTATCAAGATATTTTCCGTTGGTCATATTTTGCAATTATTTTACTTTTTAAAGGAAAGTCACTTCTCGCAATAAACCAATAGACTAATTGACTAAATCCAAAGTTTTGATAACATTTGCACAAGATTTCCAACCTGAAGATATTTTTAAAATCTGGCGATATACATTATACTGTACCTTGTACACCCAACTTTCGAGACCAATAAACTGGTACAAATAGCTCTGATGTTAAAAATAAATACATAAGTAGGAGAAAAATTCCCACTAGAAAACACGAAATTGTTTACATGAAATACCGTCACTATTCATAGAATAATAGTTTAAATTTAGTTGTCAAAAAGGACATGGATCAATGTTTCCCTGCAAAAGGAGATGTCAAAAAGGTTACAAAAATGCAAATTTAAGCTTTCAACACATGACATGTTCGGACAAGTAAAATTACACAAAAATATCATTATCGAAAAATTATCCAACAAGTTTGAAATTGTCCCATTTTTGGATAAACATCCAGAAAGTGGCAACACTGAAACACCGGATCCGGACGGTATTTTGTGAAGCTTTTTCACGGCTAAGTGCTCGATTGTGTTGCCGTCACTAAGCGAGATAATAGTCGTCGAAAGAAATGTAAGGTGGTCAGAGCAGGGATCGAACTCACTCACTACCATTGCACCACCGACGGCCTCTAAACCAAGACGAGTGTGAAAGCAGCAAATATTGTGAACAGCGTTTTGAAATCGATATAGTTATGAGAAGCTCTCCCCAATCCCTTCGCCGGATGTAATGGGAAACGTTTTTTTCCCTTCTCTTGTAGTATTTTAAGTGCTATGGGCAAAAACTTGGGAAAAATGGGGTTCTTGCAAAATAGAAAACAATGCTTCCGAGCAAGAAAAGGTATTGACAACCTTTTTCTGTTATATCTGAAATAGCTTGCGAAGAAAACAAATCATATCTCCAGAAAATCTATTGATAAATGTAAATGTTATGGCCCATTAAATGCGCCACTCAGAGGCAAATTGGTTAAATAGTTTGTGATTTCTGTGTATTGTCAGTAGGGAATGCAAATTCCCGAACTTTTACATTTCCCAGGAAAGCGGCAAAATATAAATAAATTTCCGGGATCCCGCGAGTTGCCGTCTGAATTGCGTCTTTCCCATTTTGCAGCATTTTCGATTTTTTTATGCGAATTTTGTGCCACAAAGGATAACAAATAGTAGAAAAATCTTAAATAACGTAGGTCTTACGAAATTTAATATTAAGTGTATCAAATACTGATGAGGATGTAGTTCTATTTCAAATTGGGCGACCTGTTTTCCGCGAAACTTACCTAATATTCCCTCCATTTCTATAAGTCTATATCACTTATCTGTCCAATTACAAACATCATGCTATGTTTATATTCAACCGACAATTGGTTAGCGGCGACAAACTCATTTTGAATTTTGACGCCTTTGGGAAACATTCTGAGACGTCGAGTTTTAGTTTAAATACTACAAAGCTTGAGTATATAATCGGGCGTATGTGTGACAGTAAGTATCCTATCGAAATGATGTCTATCATTGAAAACTATTTGAAACATCTAATTTGATATTTCTGGTTGAACATTACAATGTTTTCTTTTGCTATTCGAAAGAAATCAAGTACCAATGATCAAGTCAGATAAGGAAAACCGTGTCGCAGTTATAGCACTTTTTAAGTGTGGAAAGCAAAAAAAACGATATTTTCAAAACGCTCCGCGTGCTCGGCATTAGTCGCATGTTCATCTACAGGTGCATACAAATATTCGAGGAGATTGGAGATAAAAAAGGCCGACCCCTGTCGGGCCGCCCACGTACCATTCGGACACAGCAAGACATCAAAGCCGTCAAAGCAAGAATTCAATAAAATGCTTTCCGGAAACAGAAAATCATGGCAGAAATCATCAAACTGAGATGGCGCGTGAGATGAAAATCACGCAAAATCACGGACTTGGAGCTTTCGAACGGAGTTCAGGACATTTGTTGACTGCTACTTTAAAAAATAGGAAGTGTACTCATAACTTGCATAGGAACATCTTGTTAACGGCTGAAAAATTTTTACCGTTCAGGAAAAATTTAACAATCAAAATGATAGGGTTTATGCACGATCAGCTAAAGACGCATCTGAGCTCATCCCACGGTCGAAAAGTGGCATTATCCAGCTGCAGTCATGGTTTGGTGGGGTGTCTCTTATGATGGGGCAATTGACCTGCATTTCTGTGAAAAAGGGGTCAAAACGTCGGCCAAAGTTTACCACGAAACCGTTTTGGAGACATTTGTGAAACCGCTTAACAATTCCCTATTCCGAAACCAGCCGTGGACTTTCCAGCGGGATTCAGCACCAGCTTGCTAGCTTTTATATGCTTTGAAAAATTGCCCTCTGGTAGCCCTTATTTCAACCCTCTGGATGATCTGAACCCTCGGGATTTCAATTGGACATGGTCTGCCACAAAAGATACCGTAACATTGATTCTCTTAAGACAGCCCTGGTTTGTGCTGTAGCCAATTTTCCAATGGCTGAGGTGCGCGCAACCATTGACGATTGACCAATGCGACTTCAGACGTGCGTTCAGGCCAAGGACGGACTTTTTGTGTACAATACAAACGTTCAATAAAAACGTTCATTAGTTTTAGGCTCTTGTACATGAGATCCTGGATTCGAACCCTGCTCTGACCACCTTCAAAAAAATTTCTTTCCGGGGCGGTCACCTCGCATAGTGACGGCGACACTATCGAGTATCTAGCCATGAAAAAGCTTCTCAAAATACCGTTCGGAATCGGTGTACAACTGTAGGTCCTAATCAGCGAGTGAAAACTGTGAAGCGCACAGCTCAGTGATTGTGGGAAGTTCTCCCCGGTCCCTTCACGGGATGTAATGGGAGACCATTTATTTTTTTTTTTTTTTTAGTTTTTTTATAGGCCAAAATGTAAGTAACAGTATTTATGTCCCTACTAACTACACTTTCATATAATTTTTACACAGTCTATGTTTGCTTTTGAGAACGCTATGCTCTTTGAAAAATCAAATAACTTTTTAACGCGTCATTGCATCATTTTGAAATTGGTACTGTCGAGAATGGCCCAACCTCCTATTTTCAGAATTTGTTTTCCATAAAGGGACCTAAAATTGTGGATTTTTATGTCTTTTACCGAACTTTTTACTTTTACCGCCGGCATCATACTTTAACCGCCGGCATCATCGAAAGAGGACAGATTTTATTTTTTTTATTAATTGAGAGAGCTTTCTTCATTGTAATTACTATTTGTTTAAAAAAACGTTGGGAAAAGACGTTTGTTAAGGATTTTCTTACTTATCGTCCTTGAGCAATATAAAGGAATTTTTTAAGATTTTTTTCCTGTTTGGACTGTAACACTGACCCATGCCTCGTACCATTTTTCGTTATTCCAAAGCAATGAATACAAATCAATACGACTTAGTGCATAGTAGTTTTGTCACTGATAAAGGTGTTGACCTCATTAAATTATTATATGCGATTTGTGTAAATGTGAATCTTCTTTAGATCATTTAATTCTCATTTGAGAGTCGTCTAAGAGCTTAACATGTTTACATAATTATGATCCCTTAGTGTAATTTTCCACACACATTCAACATCCTTGCTTCCAGTCGAATACATATCAAAAGTTCTCGCATACATATGATTAGTGACAAGTGTGGTAAATAATTAAATATGTATGTGCCGGCAGCTTACGCTACTCGAAAGGCATTCGAATATGGAAGATACACATACAAGCTGGCAGCTTTGTGTATTCTATGCCAATGTACACACTTGCAAACACATATGCGAACCGTCGTGAATCTATTTTACTTGAGATTTAGAAATACAGAATTTTCCATGTAGAAACAGCTGCTTTTAATACTGATTTCCACAAATGATGTTTGGAAGGGGTGGAAGAAACCAATGGCTCGGTGGGTGAGGTTAAATGGATATGATAGAAATTCTAAATGAGCAACAGCATGAAAAATGTACACAAGCACTTAACATCACATATGTAAGTGATGTTTTAGGAAATGACGGTGATCCCCTTCTCTTCCATCCATTCATGTTACCTAAAGGACGAATACGTGTGTAGGAGTTAGGAGCATCTAGCAGTGAACAGATAGCAGTCAGAAGTGAATTCAAATATTTTGTGAAAATGATTATGTATTTGCCTTTGTGGTTGTTGAATTAGGGTTGTTTTTATTTGTATAGAAAACAACAATAGAAGTAAATGACCAAACATATGTATATACTGGACGGCTTGTGAGAGATACCTGGTATTCCCTTCAAGACTAATTTCGAGAAAAGTAATAAAGAACTATCTTTAAAGCAACATGATGGGAATAAAGTGTGTAATAGTTTCCGTTAAATATGGGTATTTGTTAAATGGAATATAACAAGGGAATTCGGCTAATAAAATAATAATAGGATTGGGTTGTAGGAATTGTTGTGTTCTATCGATATTTCGTTGGAAATAAGGAATAAGGAATTTGTAATAAGGCTGTGCAGACATATATCCATTTATTGCCACTTCGCCAGTAGATCGAACTACACACTTTATAGGGATTTTGGGTTTCAACAGAAAATTCCGTATACATAATAAGATTCGGGCGAGTGTGTTCCCTCTTACTTTTCAAATCAACAACCTTAAGTCAAACATCAAGAAATGGTATTTAATTTTACCTCATCCTCCTAACTTTGGTCAACATATAAAACAACTTTTTGAAAACATAAGGAAGTGAAGACACCGGGAGTTGTTTCCAAATCATATACATACAACAAATATGTTTTGCTATTACGGTAAAACTACAATGGAAGTAGACACATAATGACTTGCACTAGAGTTGTTGTAACACAATTCTTATGGTTGTCAATGAACAATGTTGTAATTTTAGACCGCACGTGTTTTGCAATTCAAAGACCTTTCAAAATGATCTTAGTGATATTAAGATCCTTAAATCCCCTTCTTAAAGGAAGCTATTAAAATCTTAATATTCATTGATATCTAGTCGCTGCAGGGAAGAACAGGTTCATTCGGTTCTATATGGAGAAATGACCTCAAATTCCCAACACTCGTGTGCATCAATTGGGCAATAAAATTACACAAAACTACAGAAATCATCAACGGATTACAGAGTAATATATATAGAGTTATCTTCGATGCCAATATGCCGGAGTCTTCACATATTGAAGAGCTACCTGAGGTTCACCTTTGCTAGTTCCTTGTGGAAGATATTCGTCACTTCGGCAGCGAATGCAACGGCGACCTGTGGAATATCACACCTGTGGAATATCACACCTGGCATGTGGAATATCACACCTGTACAATTTCCAGAAGAAATCTAGCGATCGTCGTCAAGCTCGTAGGATTGACAAGAAATGTGGTGATGCCGACCAGGAGACACTCACTGATAGACAGAGAGACTCTCTGAAATAGGCCCGTAATATTATTGATAATCAGTATATTATATCGGCTTCCACTTCGGAATAAATGGAGCCGATAATAATCCCGAAGTTCTGACACAAAGATGAAAAAATTGTCAATTGGCACAGCGATGTTCATTGCAAATACCGAGGCACAAGCCAATCCTGTTGGGTGGGCTCATTTAGATCAACCTGGCTAAGTCTGTACACGCACCTCAATGTAGGGATGATAATGACTTTCTCATTGTTTAACACTGAACAAGATATGACGGTGTGGCGAGGCACCTAAAAAGCGTTGATTCTGCAGATCAACCTCGATCGTAGGAAGTGGCATCTGCTACGGCGGAATGAAGATGGGCCCCAGGAAATAATGCCACAATGGCAAAATGAAAACGGGACCCAAACTAATACACAGGTTACAACAACACGAAATTTTGGGGTGTTATTTCGTACATTTGGGGCCCATTTTCGCTTACACTTGCGGCGTTTTTTCATTATGATAATGGGCCCCAATGAAAATGGACCCCAATTATTTTTTGCGGGACATTTTCATTTTACTTGGGGTCCGTCTTTATGGTTTGAGGTATTATTCCATAACTAAATTGGGGTGTAATTTCTTGGGGTGCAATTTCGTATGGCTACTATAAAACTTAATGAAAAAACACACCATAATATCAAATGAAATTAGGCCCCAAATATTACTAAAAAGTATACAAAAGTTAATAAAAAGTATATAAAAAAATTTTCCAAAAAAAATCGAGCGAAAAGATTTTTTGCCTGCGGCGATTCCACACACCATCAACAACAATTTTAATAAACTATATTTTACTGTTTTAGAAAGAAATGAAAAAATTTTTCCAAAAAAAAATGGCGCGATTTTTTTGGGAAAAAATGTTTGCCTGCGGCGCTTCAACACACGATTAACAAACATTTTAATAAACTATATCTTACTGTTTAAGAAAGAAATTGAAAAAGTTTTTCAAAAAAAAAAAAAGACGTCAAAAAGGGAAGACAAATATTTGATATAAATATTCTATTCTATCTTATTTTGTTTAATGGTTCGTGGAATATGTTTAGGTGCGTATTGTATATTCATTCTGAAATTAATCAAATCGACTGATAAAACGGAACCAATTTTTTTAAATTGGGGCCGATTTTCCTGCGTTGCAATTTCTATTCTTTAAAATTACATTTCAAGAAAATACACCCCAACGAGTCAATGAAATCTGCCCCCAAATTTTATTTTAAATTTGGGCCCCACCCCACCTACATAATGAAAACAAACCCTAAATTTGGGGTCCATTTTCATTTCGCAATTGTGGTGTTGTTTCCTGGTGCCCGTCTTCCGGCCACCATCTGCCACTTAGAGCCGTGTGCTGTCTTAACCCAAGAGTCTTGGGTTGCTAACGACAGGGTTTGTGGGTTGAGAATGAAGAGGTACAATACCAGAGCCGAAAAAATTCGCATCGAAGCAGGAGTATTAGTGCAGGATGTCATATTTTGAAGTCATGTGCATTAGACCGACTCACATTTTATGGGGGAAAATGTTTTTTGTCCACCCCTCAAAATGTACCTTGGGGTGTTTTCTGATGATTCTCAAAATATTTCATGTTAAGCATTAAGGTCCGGTGAGCTGGACCATTTTAAAAACGTATTTTTTAGTTTTTCAAACAATTAATTACTCCAATCTGAAAGCGAATTTATTTTCTAGTTGAAAATGATTATAAATGCATTTTTTTTCAGAATGCTCCTGAAAAAGTGATGTGCTTTGATATTATATACATTAACTTTAGTTAAAGTACAAAATTGTTTAATAAAGTTAAAACAATACCTTTTTTAAAAATTGGTCCAGCTCGTGGGATCTTTACGCAAGATGCAAAATATGTTGTGTATCATCATGGAACACTCCAAGGTACATTTGGAAGGGTGGGCAAAAGAAAGTTTATTTTTGTGAGTCGGTTTAAAGTCCAATCATTTCTTGTCGGAAATTGCAAAGAAGCTGCCACTTATTGCGAAACGTAAAGCTCAACACCTCCAATTTGCTCAGGATACAATTATATTATCAAACAATTGTTCAAAAATCGCGTTTTCCGACCAGGAAATATTTATATTTTAAGAAAAGGACAAAAATTTTTCAACAAAAACACAGCTGACAAGGAGGGATTATAGTATGGGGTGGCATGTCCTACTACAGCTCCATCGAATTGGGTTTTGAAACCGAAAAATTTACTGGAGCATCGTACATGAGGATCTTCGAAATCGTTTTTCTGAATTTAGATATTGGTTTGGAACCATAGCATGGACTTACCAACAAGATATTGTACCAATTCATACTGTCATTGTTGTAAAAGCACCACCTAGAACATCCGAAGGATAGAGGTCCGGCGAAGGAAGAATAAGACAGAAAGGAAACCGAAAGTACCCACTCCAGACCAAACCATCATTTCTGACCCTATCAGGTCAGGTCATTTATTTCTGTCCTTTGCGCCTCCAAAGCTGCGGCATCTAAGCATTCGTGACGATAATTGGTGGCGGGGGTATGTAGTTATAAACCCATAGTTTATACTTAATTACAATTTAAAATACTATATTAACAACATGAAATGCTAGAAAATTCTAAAGTCTAACTTAATTTAAATATCACTGTCGCTCTCTTTTTTTAATATTAATTTGCACCCGCATGGGGGTTCAACACAATATTGTCTTAAACCTACACAATACTTGAATGCATGAAATATTAAAACGTTTTTAAAACGCATCATGGTTTTATTCCTCCCAATAAACTGATCGTCAGCGCTATCCGGGCATATTCAGCCATTGTCTCAACTGCTGTCTTTTAGACAATTATTTTATTATTTAAATTACACATTTGATAAATTACATTTGAATTTTTGTATCTGATAGCTTTACAACAACTTACATCGTTTTATATATTTTAAATAACTTATCATTTATGAATTAAATTAAATTAAATTCGAATATGCAATTATATTTAGTTGTAGAAAAGAATGAAAGGAGAAGAACCCACTAGATTTCGAGGTTTCCTCACAACTGACATCCATAAAAAGACTCACTTGTGGTTTACCAGACCTAAGGTGTATGTATGTATGTTGATTTTGGTTTGCTTCTCTTTGCGATATTTACTCCAATCTCTATAGTTGTCTCACGATAAGTCACCCCCGCCACTTCGAATAGGAGACCGAATCCCACCATAGTTGCTCCTTGCGGTACTTTCTCTCGCTGCCACAAAGCCCTTCGTGAGAGAAACCGAGCGCCAAAAGAAGATCGTTAACTTGCTGCTTATGTGATGTAACTTCAAACTTCTAAACAATAGCAAAGAGTAATTAGTCTGTTCTCGGAAGCGGTGAGTGTACGACACTTCGGTTATCGGATATTTGTTAAGAAATTAAAAATAAAATATATGTGTACATCAGTGTATGTATGGAAGTGTGTGCGTTAAAAAAAAATAATAAAAGAGAGTAACTGAAATCGCAAAAACTATTTCAGAAGAGCTATAACTAAAACGGGGTTTTTGAGAAAATAACAAAAGAAAATAATTAAAATGATCAAATAAAATAGTTAATGGTTAAATAATAGCTATTTAATCGGAAAATGAAAGCAAAAGGAATTCTGTTGTTTGAAAATTTGGGAAAAATTACACTATTTTTGCTTAAGAACAAAAAGTGAAATTGTAAAAAAATAATTGCATTTTGAAAAATGAGAAAAAAATCCAAGAGACTGGTTGCTGTGAAAAACAACGAAAATGTAAAAAATTTAAAAAATTGCAGAATTGAATAACAGAGAAACGTCCGAACCGTAAACAAAAATACATCGATGTGTACATACATATGTATGTTGCGGGTAAACAGCAAGGGGTATATTATATTTCTCATCAAATCGTGAGTACAATAAAAACAAATTCTAACACATATGTGGGTACACACCAGAGAAAAGGGTCATTCTAATACAAAATCTTTGAAGGGCACACAATTTATATGCTTAATTTACTCTGGAAAAAAATCATAGAAAGAAATTAAATTAATGTACAGCTGCTGTCACAATAGTAGCACCACTAGTATGCCTTATTTTAAACCAGAACAAAATCACTTTTATTCCAATTTTTTTTTTTTTTAATACTATTCAAAGTCTGGAAAAATATGTTTAAAAAGCGATAAATTGAAAAACATGATCATTTGAATTCAAAGAAATACAAAAATTCGAGTTTTCCCAAAAATCTTAAAAAATATCAGTGAAAACAATAGCACTGCTCATCTTGATCTGAAAGCACAATTATTAAAACAGTTTTAATTTTTTGAACTGTGGCGGTATTGTGATTATGTATTCTAACATGTTGTTTTTAATATTTAGTTGCATTACCGTTGTTGGAAATAACTGCTTTGCATCGTCTCCCCATGCAATTGACTAAGTTCTGGCACCTTTCTAATAGAATGGACTGTCAGGTCTGCTGTACTGTAACCCACAGTTGATTGTTGTTGGTCGGTATTATTTCGGAGACCCTCCGCTTGACATCAGGCCATACATTTTCGATTGGGTTCAAGTAAAGGGATTGAGCATGTCTTTCCATCAAAGTGACTCTATTGACCTGAAACCACTTCTTTGCCTTTTTGCTGGTATATATTGGGTCATTGTCTTGTTGCATGACCCAAATCAGTGGCATATCTTCAGATGCATACGGTAGCATGACTTCCACAATTATTTTGACATATTCCGAAGCATCCATGATGGTTTTTATATGGTAAATGGGCCCAACACCATAGTAAGAAAAACATCCCCAAACCATTATGCTGGAACCACCATTTGGTGGTTCGAACGTAAGATGGTGGTCTTCGAACGTAAGATCGGGAACCCTTTCCACCAAATAAAACAAATTTAGACTAATCTGTCCATAAAATATTGCACCACTTTTCAATTGGCCACTCCAGGTGGTTTTTAGCAAACTGTAACCGATTTGTCACATGTCTTTTTGTTAACAGTGGGGACTTTCCTTGGGCTGCGAGCCCAAAAAAAAAATTGGTTTCCCATTACATCCCATGCAGGAATCGGGGGGAGCTTCTCACAACCATTCAGCTGTGCGCCTTGTAGTTTTATACTCACTGATTGGGACCTACAGTTTTACACCGGTTCCGAACGGTACTTTTGAGAAGCATTTTCATGGCTAAATACTCGATAGTGTCGCCGTCACTATGCGAGGTGACTGCCGCCGACAGAAATTTTAAGGTGGTCAGAGCAGGGATCGAACCCAGGATCTCAAGTACAAGAGGCGCGCACACTACCCATTGCACCACCGACGGCCATACATATATCACTCGCAGTGAACATAGGTAAAATAAGTCAAAAATATCAATTTTGTAACCACCAATCCACAGCTTACCACAACTATACATTATATACCGTTTTGTATCATAAGTGAGGAAAACTGCATATATGGGTAAATTCAATAAAATTGTAGTAAAATCCGCATTTATAAACCGCTTTTTTCCCATTTATATCTCAAAAATTTCGTTGGAGTATAGCACACGTACCTAATTTATTTGTAAATTTTTAAAGTCGATTTTACTATTTTTCCGTGATTTTTGAATGTCAAAGACATTTGAAATTTTTCCGAAAAGTTGATTATTTTTACAAATTGTGCACAAACAGCTTGATCAAGTGAAGAGATTTATTAGAAAATCATTATGGATATTTAATAATCTTTCGATTTATACTGCAAACTAAATATTCGGAGCATCCGTTCACAAGATATGGGCTAAAGAGAAAACAAACTAGCGCAAATTGGATTTTAACCCTTTAAGATTCAGTGGCGTGACATATATATTTTTTTAATATTTGTTTTTTCATGTTTTAGACCAAACTACATTCGAAAAACATAGTGGCGTTCTTAGGACAAAAGATTTTTTTAATTTGTTACTCAGTGTAATCGCTTGTTTTATATGAAGCTTTTAGCGAAGACTGAGCGAAAACATAGCGACGAAAATCATTTTCGCTAAGTTTAAGAAATTTTTTTTACCGTTTTCAACCCTTTTGTCATATTTTCGAATAAGATCACTTATCGCTAAATAACCATTTTCTTTGCAACTTAGCAAGCGATAATCGCTTGCTTGTAACCAAAACACGACTATTGTATAGTGAGTAAAGCCTTAAGGTCGACTAGTGATACGGAAGATTATACATCATCTTAGGAATTTTATTTTGGGAAACTTGTAAACGCTTTATATGGCAGTCTGAAGCTTTGTGCCATACGGCGGCAGCATAAAACAAAATGCTATGACAAACAACTTTTAAAATTAGTATTTTATTTTTAATGCCCATTTTTGACTTTCGATTGATAAAAGCATACAAAGCTTTTGTAGTTGTGTTCAGTTTATTAACAATATTCGAAATATGAGCGTTAAAAAGTAACTTAAAGTAAAAAGTAACTTCAACTTCTAATGGCCAGTTTCACAGTTGAAAAGTCTCCATTTAAATGTACTTTAAACGCCCGACGTTTGTCATTTAAATGTCAAATAACATTAAAATTTTCTATAAGCTTTTAAATTGAGCTTTTAAATGACGAGTGTGAAACTCGCCTTAAGCCACCTATCTTTTTTGATTGAGGCACAAAACAATGTTTTCTTCTCCTAGTGAAGAAAATTGATTGTGACTTTAGTGAGTTTATCACAATTTTCCAACTATTGAAATACTCTATAACTTCGTCCACAGAAGCTTGGAGGTTTAACAGAATATCGTCTGCAAATATAGAATATTCGCAACCGTTTAAGTATGGAAAGTCATATGTAAATAAGTTGTATAATATCGGCGATATACAAGATCTTTGAGGGCATCTAGCTGGAATATAAAGGGTCAGCCAAATAACTTTATTTTTTAAAATGCTATAAAAAAAACCTACTGAATATTTTCTTAAATTTCGTTTTTTATTTGAAAGTACAATCCTTCCGGTTAATAATGGATAATAATATCATACAAATGGCTGCCTCGGCTGGCCATTAGACTGGTCCTTATTTTTTAAAATCAAAATTTTTAAAGCAGGAACCTCTTAAATTGTTATTTTGCTCAAAAAAAATATTCTGTAAAAATTTCAAATCGATATTTTAATTTTAACACGTGCCGCATTGAGATTACACTTTTTATAAGTGCAATGTACTACATATCGGAAAGACGGACTTTTTGTAATTGTACGTTACCCATTTTTGCACAGAATCTTCTGTGTAAAGTGATAATAATACTTTAAAACATTTCAATGTTAACGATTATAACGCATTCTAGTTTTATTATCACTCTACACAGAAAATTGTGTGCAAAACTGGGTAACGTACAATTACAAAAAGTCCGTCTTTCCGTGGAGTTCGTGATATATAATACGTCACATGCACAAGTTCAATTTGTTGTGTGTGAAGTTAAATAGTACATAAAACAACAGCTTGTTTAGGCGAAGACCCCCCGCACCCTCTTGAGCGTGTCTTTTGTTGACAATACGAAGCTTCTCCCAAATGTGACGAATGGAGAAACAAGACCTCTGCCTATTATTGTGAAAAAAACAGATCAGCTCTTAGGAGTTCAGCACATTCCTTCAGAATCGGGAAAAGAAATTTCAAGTGCGGGTTTGACACTAAAGTTGAAGCTTTCGTATTTGATACAATATCTTCTAACACCGGAAGATTTAAATGGGGACGTACTATTCTGTTCGTAGCATGTCGCCACCACATTTTTGAATTAGTTTAACAAGCGGCTATTTTTTCAGTGAAATTATATTCTTCAAGCGGTGCCGATATTCCATTATTACTGCGACACAAGTAGTGAACTGGTAGAACTTACTGGTGAAAAGCGTGAGGAAACCCTTTTATTCTGTCTCAGACTACTAGGAAATGATCAGGAGTCTCGTCATGACTATACAGAGTTTTTAGAACTGGTAGTGATGCTATTGGGAGGAACTATTCCAAAAGGAAATAAAATTCGAAAACCATATCAAAAAGCATATCATCAGGGGCCCGATGGATGGCCAAAGCCATTTATTTCATAAATTTTTCTGCTTAGAAGTGAATTCGCCATAACAGAAGTTGAGGACAAAGCATTATGTAGGATATGTGGTTTTATTGTAGTTAATGACATAAAACCATGGTTTACTGCAAATAAAACCACTGAAGCCCCATGGAATGATATTTTGCTATTGAAATATTTAACTAGATATAAAGAAAAAAATGATACAGTTGCAGGCGCTTTCTTACAAAAATTTGTAAATCATCTTTGGTACTTGTCAGATGAGCCAGTCCTCTTTTCCCTTTTTGATGGCAATGTACCTCTTGAAGAAAAGCAACGAATGACTGTAAAATTGCGGGAGTTAATCAATAGTAAATAAATTGAAGACGTCGAAGATGACGATTTAGCTCCGAAAAAATATTTACTAAACTATGATGAATTAAACGAATGTTTGGATAAAGATTTACCATGTTATTTGATAACCAAAAAGTCCTTGAATTTATATAAACGTTTTAAAATATGCACATCATTTATTCAATCTGATGCCAGTGAATGGTCTCGTAATGAAAGTTACAACAAAGGAAAGGAAATATTGACTTCGATAAACGTTGTGAACGACTCTGCTGAAAGGGGAGTCAAACTGATGGAAGAGTTCAATACAGCATTCACTAAAAATGAGCATCAAAATCAGTTTATTCTTCAAGTATTTTTATATTTGTATTGTAATTATCAGTTTCCAAATTGATGTTTCAGGTCATGCAAAACTACAAAAAGAAATACCCGCAGCATACGAGAAAATCCATGAGTGTTCCTTACAAATAAATAAATATATCGTCACCTGAAATGCCCAAAGACGTAACCCTCAAAAAATAAAAACTGTTTTTTTGATTGAATATAATACTCCGCGCTAAAATATATATGTGCAAAATAGTAGACTTCCAAGTTCCTAAGGTAAGCTGTGGAATGAACGCGTTTAAAACTGAAATACTTTGGATTTTATAAGGTTTTTTGCTTCTCCTGTAAAATTTTGAAAATGAGGGTTACGTCTTTGGGCATTTTAGGTGACGATATTCTTTAATTCTGAAGTCTAGGTGCAGGAATATGTAATATACTCGTACATATGACGTATTGTATATCACGAACTCCGCGGAAAGACGGACTTTTTGTAATTGTACGTTACCCATTTTTGCACACAATTTTCTGTGTAGAGTGATAATAAAACTCGAATACGTTATAATCGTTTACATTGAAATGCGTTAAAGTATTATTATCACTTTACACAGAAGATTGTGTGCAAAAGTGGGTAACGTACAATTACAAAAAGTCCGTCTTTCCGATATGTAGTACATTGCACTTATAAAAAGTTTAATCTCAATGCGGCACGTGTTAAAATTTAAATATTGATTTGAAATTTTTACAGAATAATTTTTTTGCGGGAAATAACATTTTAAGAGGTTCCTGATCTTAAAATTCGAAAAAATAAAATATCAGTGTCATATAAGGACCAGTCTACTGGCCATGCAGTAGCCTACACGACGGTCCCATTTTTAAGCACATTATCGATTGTGTTTGCAGCTGTATTTCACCAATGGCTTCACGAATACTGTCCTTTAAAGCGTCAATTGTCTCTGGCTTGTCGGCGTAACACTGATCTTTGAGGGCACCCCACAAATAATAGTCCAAAGGTGTCAAATCGCAACTCCGAGGTGGCCAAACGACAGCAGCTCTGCGGCTGATAATGCGATCTTCAAAAACAGGGCGCAAAACATCGAGTGTAGCTTCGGCTGTGTGGCACGTAGCGCCGTCCTGTTGACACCAAATGTTGCCAATATCCTCCTCTTAAATTTTTGTGAACAAAAATTCGTTCAACATGGCCCGATAATGATCGCCATTGACTGTAACGGCCACTCCTTGCTCATTTTCGAAGAAAAATTACCCAATTATGCCTCTGGGCCAAAATCCGCACCAAATTGTGACTCGTTTTGGGTGCATCGGCTTTTCAATGTATGCGTGCGGGTTTTCTGTGCCCCAAATGCGACAATTTTGCTTGTTTACATACCCGCCAAGATCAAAATGAGCTTCATCTGAAAATCAGCATCTTCTGTAAGTCGATCGCAGGCCCATTTTTCCCATATTTCCCAGCGTTGTTCAAGCGTATACACAACCATATTCGTTCAGCGGAAGGATAAAACTAATTATCTGTCAAATCAGACATGAGCTAAATGTTACCATTCACGAAATAAGCACTAGTTGAAAAAAAAAACGTTAGATGGCGCAGCCGTTAGTATACGTTTGACGAGTCACTAACAATATGAACACTAAAAGAACGATCTGTCAAGATGCTTCTAATGATCTTTACCACTGACATGTTAAGTCCATTTTTAATTAATGTATGTATTAGTCCGTCGTGCCAGTAATAATCGAAAGCTGCGTTAACGTCCAACAGTACCACTGCTGTAGATTTCCCGCAGATAAAGTTGTTCTTTGCCAATTTATTAATTCGAACTAAAGGCTGAACTGTAGTATGTTCCTGCCTAAAACCAAACTGTTGGGGAGGGGGAATGTCTTCGTTTTCAATAAAGTCAACAATAATTTCTTTTAAAGCTTTTTCCAAAATTTTACTCATTGTATTCAGTAAACTTATCGGTATGTAAGAATCAGGTTGATTATTTTGTTTACCTGGTTTTGGAATTACCACAGTTTAGGAAAGTATCCAAATTTAAAACAAGAGTTAAACAGTAGGGTCAGAATTTGAAAAGCTCTTCCCGGAAGATTTTTGAGTATGTTATTAGAAATGCCGTCGATTCCAGGACTGTTCTTATACTTTACAGACTTTATACTATTTTTTACGCGATTAACTGATATTATAGGATGATCATCTCCCTCATAAGCATTCAAAATGTTAATTGAGTTCGCGACTTCATTAATTATAGCCGCGCTGCTCAAATTCGATGAAATTTCATGGTTTTATTAAATAAAAATGTTAATAATAGGGGAAATTAAAAAAAAGGCCGCGTATTTTTGCGGTCTCGCGGTTTTATTTTTAACAATTTAGGAACTTTTAGAGTTTATTATCAAGTTTGCAATTTCTTGAAATTTTGCAATGCTAGCTATTGTGAGCTATTTTGTGAGCTTTCTTACTCTTTAGAGCTTTGGCGATTTTTAATTACTGTTGGAAATCGTTGTCATAATGGGGTTGGCAATGTTTTGCGGATTTTCGTGAATTTGGCGGTTTTTAACAGAGTTTTCGACATTTCTTTTGGTTATAGTGATTAGTAGGTAATTTTTTAACTTGTTTAAATTTTGGTAATTTTTCCCTAATTTTCGCAAGTTTTTATCAGTTTTCGCAGTTTAATAAGAAAGTAGATACATATAACTTCACTCAAAATGGTAGAATCTTAACTAATAAAAACAAATAGGTTAATAATAGGATAAATTGACACAAATGTCTTAAAATATTTTAAAATTTTGCTCAATTTAATATTTCTACTTTCTGTAAACTATACTGTATTATAATATGTGCGAATAGTATTACTTTTCACAATTTGTCAAAAATTTTCATTTTATTTTGTATTGATGTTTGTTTGTTATAATTAATATAAAAACTTTCCTGAAGAAGATTTCCAAAGGAAATCGAAATATCGAAAAAACAAAAAAGTTATATGAAATCTGGAGAGACCTTAAGCTGGAATAATTAGTCGAGAATAAGTAAAAATTTTCGAGCGAAAACTTCCGCTTTTTGAACACTAGTCATGTAACTAACGTCATTAACTTTAAGACAAGGTATGCAACTGACCTTCTTCTTTAATATTCTAGAAATATTCCACAATTTAGGCGAAGATTTACGCAAACTCCTGAGAGTATTATTCCGATTCTTGTTCCTAAATTGAGAAATGGTATTATTCAAAAACGTCATTTCAACTTTAAACCCGAAGCCAATTTCTTCGCGAATTATTGCAAAGAGTGATAAGATTTAAAATTAACTTTGAAAGTTTCTTGACCTAATAATTAGCTTTAAGCAGTTTTGGCACACATGCATCAATGGCAGCTTGCAAAAATTTAGTAATCTCATCTACAAAAGCATCAATATCTTCATTAGTATTTAGAGGTAAGCTAAAAAACCTATCAATATTGTCGTTTATGTATCGTTTAAATCTACTCCAATTGGTATGTTTGTAATCAAATTTAAAATTTAATAGCGAGTTATACTCCGAATCATATGTCGCCCAAACTGGCAGATGATCCGAACTTAAGTTGTAAACGGTAATTGCGGCTGAGAATTTCTCAGGTACTTTTGTAATGAAAAAGTCTCTTACTGATGGATTTGAATTAATATTCGAAGGTAATAGAGTAGGTTCTGGAGGGTAAACAATATTCAATGCATTACTGGTGACTAGATCGATGAATATATTTCCCCAGCTATTTGCTCACATGCAGCCCCAGTTCTGATTTATGCAATTAAAATCTCCCCCTAAAATGTAGTTGCCTTGGATGCTCCAAAATTTGCCGGCAGACCCTCCCGGAAAGTAGCAGCTGTAAATATTAAGAAATTAATTATCCCCTAGAGTAACTCTTATACCAATATTTTCAATATCCTCAATGTTTAAATACGGTAGAACGGATGGTTTAATATTATTACTAATTACTACTGCCACACCCCCTCCAGAGGTGTTTTTCCTGTCTCTTCTATAACAACAATAGGCTGCATGAGTCATAGCAACATAATTTTTCAGCCAGTTTTCACTCACTAAGACAATATCAACATTAGTTCTCTTTAGGAAATTAAAAAAAATCTAACAATTTATTACCGATTCCTCGGGAATTCCATACAACTAACTTAATATGATTGGTGTTCATGGCAAGAACTTAAAAGCCAAACTAGTGATAACATTAAATTGATCTACCTTAGTTTTACAATTTTTCATCAAACCTATAAGCTCCAAAGTCAATGTTTGCAGCTCCTCCACTAAAAACAAATCATTTTGCCCCGATGAACCTTGCGTCCCGACATTAAAAAGGTTTCCGTTTGCCCAAGCATTAGTTACTGGTACTGGTATAAAATGATTTATTGATCTATCCGTCGGTGGTGCAATGGGTAGTGTGCGCGCCTCTTGTACTTGAGATCCTGGGTTCGATCCCTGCTCTGACCACCTTAAAATTTCTTTCGACGGCGGTCACCTCGCTTAGTGACGGCGACACTATCGAGTATTTATCCATGAAAAAGCTTCTGAAAATATCGTTCGAAAACTGTAGGTCCCAATCAGAGAGTATAAAACTAGAAAGTGCATAGTTCACTGTTTGTGAGAAGCTCTCCCAAATTCCTTCATGGGATGTAATGGGAAACCATTTTTTTTATTGGGGCATTCTTTATCAGTCCCATTACAGTTTGCGCATTTAGTAAATATAGCTGTGCAAGATGATGTTGAGTGTGAACCAGCACATTTAGCACAAAAGGTTTTCACATTACAGTTGTCAGACCCGTGGTTAAACATCTGACAGTTGTAATATTGGGAGAGTTGGTAAGGTAGTCTGGTTTTGTGATTCCAGTTGTTGCGAATATAGTTTAAACTATTATGTTTTTCAAAAACAAACTATAAACAAGGTAATTTCTCTGTTATTATTTGCCATCCGAATAACAGGTTTAACGTCCAGAACACAAAGACCAATTTTCATGAGATCATTATTAAATACCATAGCTAGCATCCATTTTGTCCAAACCAGATAGTATTACCTAGCAGGGTCCATTATTCTTTGTTGTTTACGAAAAGTATTAACATTCTTATAATCATACTGCAGCTCACAGAAGAGCTTATGCCCAATCGATATTTTCCTTATCGAATATTTAATAATTTTACACTTTGAATAGTTCCAAAATTACTCGTGAGTATGGTGATTGGTGGTATATGCTTCTTTGTAGAAGTGTGAGTGGAATTTGTTGATTTCTCATCACTCAGTGTTTGCGAAGAGGAAGCAATATCATCGCTAATTCTCTTCCGTTTACTCGAACTCATGTTCGAAAGGAAGAGTATTTAACTCACTCACTCTTCGCTCTCCCTCAGGACGAAGTGTGAAGTAAAATGGGTCCACCAAAAATTGTACTGTAGAAATTTGTAATTGTTGTTGGTTGAATAAACGTGCGTTGCGTTCAAGGGCATCCGATAGACTGATACCAAATCGTCTTTTTGTATTAAATATGACTCTTTATTATACACTAATTGATATTAACTGAACATTAAGAACGATTTTGAATTAGATCTTTTATTGCGAAACCGAAGGAATATCAATTAATTGAGTAACTATGAAAATCGATAGTGGAGTGCTTAAAATGTAAACCTTAGCACAATTATTTTATTGGGGTTCCTTCCCAAACTGTAGAAACAATCTTAATTTTTCTATTTTAATTTTTTTCTTTGAGAGAGATAAGTTTTGCAAAAACACACATTCATATTCGTCACTTTTTGCTCATGTTCATTGAAGGCCCTCAGCAAGCTCGAACTAAGCGTTGTCAAATGATGTTAAAACAGCCGATATTGAGTATCTATTAATGATGTTGAGAGACTTATAAGAAATTGCGATTTTCGTTTTGTTTGTGATGTGGGCAATTAATGATCATTAACCTACTGTAATTATAATTACAGATCGTAAATTTTCCAAATTACATAAAGCTAATGATCATTGAGACTTACATTGTTTAGTTAGTTGTAATATTCAAGTTTTAATCACTTTTCCTTTTTTTCCTTTTTTGCAACTCATTTAGACCGAAATGTTTTTACCTTCTTGTTTTTTTTCTGTCTTAATGAAGTAAATGTATTAATTTTATCAAAGTAGCAACCGGAGAGTTGCTCTTTCACAAGATGTTATGAAATGGTAAATAAGTGAACTTAAGAGGGTTTAACTACGGAAAGATGTTGAGCGTCTCCATTGATTAAGTGTTAAGATTCTAAATTCTGCTCCCAATGCTTGTAAAATTTAGTAATTTCCAAACAAATAGAAGAAAGTGAAGTGTCCCTTTATTTGAAAAATTATGGATATTGAATGGTTACCTTCGAAGAATTTCTAGAACACGAAACTTGGTATTGAACATATGTTATGATCAAGCATGTTATGATAACAAAACAAATCATTACCACACTCTGAGAATTTTTGCTTTGATAGCAATTGTGAAATGTGGCCGTCGGTGGTGCGATGGTTAGTGTGCGTGCCTCTTGTACATGAGATCCTGGGTTCGAACCCTGCTCTGACCACCTTAAAATTCCTTTCGGCTGCGGTCACCTCGCATACTGACGGCGACACTATCGAGTATATAGCCATGAAAAAGTTTCTCAAAAATACCGTTCGGTCCCAATCAGTGAGTGAAAGTGGAAAGCGCACAGCTCAGTGATTGTGAGAAGCTCTGCCCTGTCCCTTCATGGGATGTAATGGGAAACCATTTACTTTTTTTACAGCAATTGTGAACTAAGTTCGAAATTAATGTCATTTTCATTTAAATTTTGAATAATAAAACAAACTCACTTTTAATCTAGATCCTTCGTAAAAACGAGCCGGCAAGTCAATAACGTACATACCTGGAATAACAGATAGGTTGGCGAAGTCAAAAATATTTGACGACAAGAATTATACATTAGCATACAAAACATATAACACAATAGGCAGAATATGTAGTAAAACAAAGGATAGTTTGGACAAATTTGATATGTGTAATATAGTATATAAAATACCATGTATGGGAAATGACAATGAGGTTTGCAACAAAGTATATGTAGGGACTACAACAAATAAACTAAAGACACGAATTGCAGGACACAAATCAGATCAGAAATACATGCACATTTCTACACAGAAAACAGCATTAACATCCCATTGTGCTAGTTTAAATCATTACCCAAACTTTCAGGATACAGCGGTTTTAAATAAAGAAAACAATTATAAACGTCGTTATATGTTAGAAATGCTACAAATAATTACTACACCAACATTGAAAAGAATTAACTATAAAACAGGTACAGATAATGTAGCCCAAATTTAGACATTTAATTAGTAAAAAGTAGAACCATTTAAGCACAAATTGTTTATCAATCTAATATTTTTCTTTGGGTTAAATTATATGAACTTTTTACGAACATTATTTTTGTTTGTGTAACTTCAGAAAATTTTGAAAAAAGGCGGGAAAATTTGTTTGAACATTTTTAAAATTGACATAATTTTTTCACAATTGTTACTTTGTTTTAATTGTTAAATATTGTTCAAATATCCTGACGATGCTACACAAAGGAGTAGCGAAATATCGAGGAAAATAAATACAACAACAGCAAATCTGACCTCAAGCTCGAAGAATATTGATTATTTATTATAATATAATATTATTGAATATTATGGAGCAAATTTCGTTGCATCCCCTTTTTCCGTCAGATTCTCCCCACAGAAAACAATATCTGTTCTTAGTGCCACTTTCGTATACGCTTCCATTATAATACGCGTATTTTCTTGAATAAAATAATGTAACGGTTTTACTATGGGGTATATTCAGAACATTTTGCAAGTCAAAGCTAGGACATAAAAACGATGAATTTGTCTTGCTCAGCTTCTGTTCCTCCAAAAATATTTCTTTCGACTTCTCTTTGTTTTTAATGTGTTTCTGATATTCTTTATTCTGCTCTAATTTAACTGTTGACTCATTTTCCATATTTTTATAGCTTTCAGAAGTAATCCATTTATATTCTTTCTTAGGCAGGTGGCAATCACTTTTAAAAATTCTTCGAAAAACTCTTAATTCAATTCAATTCAATTCAAATCTTTATTCAACCAGATATCTGTTTCATATAACATTAATACAAAAATTATTTTTGAGATATTGTCCTTAGGATATTGCAACAAATGAGGCTACTACAATTTATATATTCTTACATAGTTTTTCATTGATCTTTTTAAAGAAAAATGGGGGGAAAAGACCTTTAATTAAATTAATTTTAAAAGTAAAAAGTCAAAAATGTGTTGAAAATTTGTATGCTTATAGCGCGATTATTAAAGAATAATCGGGTATACGGCATATATTTTCTTTTGATGAATTACACGTCACATTTAAGTTAATTCTCTACATTCTTTTATCCTTCTAATGAAGTCGATAAACATTTTATATCCAGTCTCGTCATGTAGCATAGCTGTGGGGTATCTCCAAAGTTTGTTATTAATCATTTTGAGGAATTTGTTTTGAATGATTTGCAGTTTCGTTAAGTGGCACTTGGACGACATAATGGGCCTTATAACGCTCTTAAATAATTAGTTTTTCTTTTTAAGGCTTAGTATGGATCGTCGGTTTAACAAGGGCCACAGGGCTCTAAATGCTTTTATATCTTTTTCTCCTGCCGATTCTATATGCTTTTGAAATATAAGTTTTTTGTCAAGTATAACACCGAGGTACCTAACCTGGTTTTGAATGGTTATAGAGTTGTTTCCGACTTGAAGCATCCTTGACGGCAGCCTCTTAGGGGATTTATTGAAGGGAAAAACAACTGCCTGAGATTTTTCGTGGTTCATTTTTATCTTCCACTTTCTGAAAAATTTGTTGCATGCTAAGGCTTTTCTCCATTTTTTTGATGAGCGCCCTTGTTGATTTACTAGAGGTTATCAACGTGGTATCGTCAGCGTAATAAGCTATATCTGCTTGATGATGCGGTTTGAAGTCTGACGTAAATATGGAATAAAGCAGTGAGGACAATACTGACCTTTGGGGAAGTCCTGCTGGTATAGTTTTCGAAGATGAAGAATTCACATGAACAGTAAAGGTTCTATTTTCAAGAAAATCGGCGATAATTTTGCAGAGATGTTTCGGAATGTTTGCCTTAATAAGCTTATATAATAGTCCATGGTGTCAAATAGTGTCAAAAGCTTTTTCGATATCTAATAGTAGGATTCCGGTTGACTTTCTCATTCGTTTATTTGCATTTACCTTGTTTTTGATTCGAGTAATTTGGTGTACCGTGCTGTGCTCTTTTCTAAACCCGAACTGTTCTTTTGATATTATATTGAGGTCGGAACAGATCGTGTTTAACCCGAAGTGAATGAGTCTTTCGTACAATTTACCCAAGTTGCTTAGAAGACTGATGGGCCTGTAGCTGGTTGGGTTATTCTTGGGTTTGTTTGGTTTATTGACAGCAACAATTTTGGCATTCTTGAAGGCCTTCGGGAATTAATTTAGGAAGAGACAGCTGTTGAATATGCAAGACAATAGATTAACAGCTTTGTCAGGAAGCCTTTTTAGAAAGGTATTTGATCCCCAGGACTAGGATTTTGATGTTTTCAAAGTGTGCAAACATTTACTTATTTCGGAGGGAGTAATTAGTATTGCTCCGTCTGTTGTTGGGGGTTCCCCATTAAGACTTGTTACAGCAGCGTCAACTTGGTTGTCAGCAGAATGGATATAATTCATAGTAAGTGTGTGGGATTTTGCGAAGGTGTTGGCCAATATCTCAGTTTTTGGAGAATCATCTATCACTTTGTTGTTGCTATGGATTTGATAAGGAATTTGATTTTTTGATTTACCTCTCAAACTACGGCTTATCTTCCAAAAGCGTTTATCTCCTGGTTTCAACCTGGATAGACGGTTAGTCCATTTTTAAGTTCTGTCAGCGGATATTCTTTTGTTGATTAATTTTCTGAGGAATTTGGAACATTGTTCATAGAAATTGACTAGATGTGGGTCCGTTGCCCGCTGTGATTTTCTTTTGAATTTTTTCCTGTCACCAATGTATTTTAAAACGTCTGCAGGTAAAATATCATTACGCGTGGGAGTAAATTTGGGAATGGATGAATCCCTAGCGTCGAGTATGAGTTGGACGAGTTCGCTTATTTCATGATCGATATCAGCTTTTGAGATATACAAACCATCCGTCATTGAAATAGAACTGTTAATAACTGGAAAGTCCTCCAATTTGCATGTTTGTAGGAATATTTACTGGTGTCGACTTTTCCAAATGTGGAACATTCAATAGAGCACAGAATAGGGTGACGATCGGAAGGAATTTCGTAACATAAAGTTGCCAGTCTCAAATTTAAAGTAGTGTTACTTAGAGCCGTAGACTCACTACGATAGACTCACCGTAGACTCACTACGATTTCTTTGATGGGGAAACAGAGTGCTGTTGTTTAGGCTGTATACAAAAAAGTTTTTAAGTTGCTGCAAATTGTTTAATATATTTCCAGAGAGGTTGTTGTGTGGGCAGTTCCACGATGTGTGTTTTGCGTTCAGATCTCCCAGTAGAATTAACTCGGTGTTGATAGGAGATAAAGCCTTAATGTCATTCGAGAAGGTTTGCGTGTAACGTGGGGAATAATTTCTTTTATGACTTTCTGATCTTTTTCTACTAATACTCTTGCGCTTCATGTACGAAATCAGCCAATCCTTTTGCGTGTTTTACTGCTCATGCCCCAAAAGTGTTCACTAATTGTTATCCGATCGGTCTCGGTGAGTTTATTACTACAAATATTCCCGCACTTTTATGCTCACATGGATTCTGCTTCACAAAGTTGCTGCGATTTTTTTGTTTCAGAATTATTTGAGGTAAGGCTTTAGGGTAAGAAAAAGCTTCTCTAAATACCGTTCGGAAAAGGTGTAAAACTGTAGGTCCCAATCAGTGACAGTAAAACTAGAACGCGCACAGCTTACTGGTTTGTGAGAAGCTCACCCTAATCCCTTCATGGGATGTAACGGGAAACCATTTATTTTTATTTATTTAAGGCTTTAGGTCTTTTATAGCCCCTTTTTCCAACACATGTTACCTCTTCAATACCTGGCTCCGGTTCTAAATGATTTTCCAACACATGCGATTGTGACACATATATCTCTTCTGAATAACTATCCCTGTACTGAACGAGCGTTATTTTTGATGAGAGTTGCAACAACAAATTCTCAATTAAAACTTAACGAAACATAACTACTATATAACTACTAAAATTAATATTATGTCAATAAAATACAAAAAAACACACTTACCTTTGATTGAAATAATGTCATAACGCAGAAAAATAAAGATATGTATATTTTTCTTCAAACTTTCTGCTCCTCCTATGACCAAATTTGAACCGATAGTTTTAACTGAAGCGTAAATGTAAACAATAGAGCAGTGTGGACTTGAGTTATATTTGTTTTTGCTCTAATTCCGTAACAGTATATTTTACAGTTCTGATATCTCACTATTTGGTGTGTACACTTATTTTTTTTCGATTTCCATTAAAAACAAAAATCGAAAAAGTTGCCACTAACGATATTTTGGCGGTAAGGGCTCGATACAAGCTGAAAAGTCTGTCTTTTTTCGTTGTTTGGATGCAAATGTAAAGTGCGTCTGGAGCTTGTCGCAAATATAATATACTTGTGTCTTGCTATTCAGTATTACATGTTTGAGACACAATTATTAATATGTTATAATATATGTATGTGTTTGCGACCCACAGTATTTATGTTTGTGATACAAACACAGCTGTGTTTGTTGCACTGTAACTTTTAACGATAAAATTCCTTAGCTAAAGTGACAAATCGCTGAAATTGTATATTGAAATTTGATGAATCTTACACAAATAAACTACGGATTTTTATCGCCAAAAAGTGGCAACTGAATTGAAAATGAATTCCGTTCTACCAACAGAATTGTAGCAACCAAAATGACGTCCAATTCGGTCTTTGCAACCGACTCAGGGCGACCGAATTGATACCAACTTCGATTGATAACCGAATGATGATAACCGAATTGATGTTAAATTCGGTCGCTGCAACCGAATTTAGCACTAATTTCGGTTGTTGCCTCCTAGTTTATTACAAATTCGGTTGAACCGAAATTATAGAAAATGTAATTAACAGAACAAATATCATTGAATACATTGAATAAGTTCTCTTGTAACGCCGAAATTATTGGAAAAAAACACAATAATATTGAGCAATAATCGGGAAGAACATTCAGTCTCGAATGTTCTCAACTTTTTTAATTACAACCATACGATAATACGCACTATCTGAATTCCCACGTATCGAAGAGTACAATCGTGAGCGATTTTTTCGATCGTTTTATTGCAAATAATAATAATATAATAATAAACAATAATTCCTTTTTCAATGCATGCATTACCGAATCAAAAAAAAGAAACATATTTAAGTTAATAACGCAAAATTCACGAACACCTTGAACCTTGAACCAAAAAAATTGTACAAACGCACATTCATATGACAAGGTACATTTCAGAAGCATTTACAATAAAACAAAGACCTTTTATAAACCTATAACAAAGTAAAGATTTTATCAACGGAAAGGATTAATAAAAATCACACGAGGAGTCAGGGGATACCCGGCTGGGGTTCCTTTCGCTATATATTATGTACTAGTAAGTTACAACACGTCTAAAGTACCCATTTGACAATTTCGAAAGTTAATGAAGTGTCGTTTGGCAACGGTTTACCAAAAAAGAATAAATCCATTACTGACACTGTTCGGCAGCCCAAATCGGCGGGGGTTCTGCTTACAAGGAAAGGTTATATCGGTCAAAAAGAACTTATACGTATCCTGGCGTATCGCTTGGGTCAGGTCTAGGAATCAAGATATATCGATTTGAATATACTAAGTATCTTGCTTACTTACTTATCCGGTTTCGAACAACCCCGAAGGATCAGGAACCTATCTCTCCAGTTGGTAATACCAAGAGTGCGCAGGGATTCGTCAACATGATCCATCAAGCGGAGTCTTGGTCTTCCTATTTTTCGTCTTCTTTCGAGTTCGGTTTCAAAAACCCTTCGTGCTGGTTCGTCTTCATACATTCCACTGACATGCCGTAGCCAGCGTAATCACGTTATTTTGATCCGCTTAACTATGTCAATGTCGGGATATAGCTCATACAGCTCATGGCTCATACGCCGCCGATACACAGTGTTGTTCACTATAGGGCCGTATTTTTGCCACAAAGACTCCTAGAGATGTTTGGGCTGCTTGCGATAAGACCCAGGAATCTGCGCCATAAAGAGTGACAGGTTGTATGAGAGTCTGGTATAGCTGGCATTTTGTTACCCGAGAGAGGGCTTTGTATCTAAAGTGCTTGCTCACCCGAAAATAACATCCATTCGCAACCACATTTCTCGGATTGATCTCAATGGCGATGTTGTTGTTCCGAGATACATAAATTCGTCCACCATCTCGAAATTATAACGGTTATCAATGTTCACGCTTTGGTCTAATCGCATGGAGCCCCTGGTCGTAGAAACAATTAATTAATCTTTTCTTGTCGTAATTTACTGTCAGACCCACATTTACTGACTCCTTCTCAATTCTCGAAAACACTTCCTATTGTGCGCCAATTGATATCTATATCATCAGCATACGCGAGCAGTATGTGACTTTTGCTACGGGCGGTTTTATTCATGTTGACTGCAGCTTTACTCAGAATAATCTCTATTAAGATGTTAAAGAGATCGCACGATAGGGTGTCGCTTTGCACATTTTGCTTCGTAGAATTTCTTCCGTATCGGGATATCGAAGGCCGCCTTATAGTCTACAAATAGATGATAGGAGTTGGTTTGTTTTTCATGGGATTTCTCCAGGATATGGCGGAGCGTGAAGATCCGGTCAGTGGCCAATTTCCAGACCAAAAGCCGCACTGGTAGGGTTCAAACAGGTCAGCCATAATTGGTTTTGGTCTTTTGCTCATTATGCTTGATAGAACCTAATATGCTATGGATGAAACTCTTATTTCACGGTAGTTGGCACAGAGACTCGGGTCACAATTTTTAAGTATTGGTCATTCATCTAACCAAATTTTGCTAATGAGTTGATGCATGCACCTTATCAGCTCATCGCCGCCAGCCTTATACATCTCCGCCGGTAATCCATCTGCTCCTGCGGCTTTGTTATATTTAAGCCGGCCAGTTTAATAGTGATCGAGCCTTCGGCATCTTTGTTCAGTCTTTTCCTTTTTTGGGGTTGTTTGGCCCTCACTGCCCACTTTGGGTACATTTAGCTCCTGAAGTTCCTCTTCATTTTGTAGTTTGCCGTATATTTTGAAATTTGTTCCATGGGTGACTTCCACTTGACCAATGTGGCCTTTTTTTTTACCGCATTACTGTCAGCTTTATAGTCAGCTATATCAAAATGCTTTGGAGTATGCGAAACCAAATTGCCTTCCATTCCTTTACGTGGCTCATGAAGCGTACAACCGCCAGTCTGTGTCAAGTTTCTTAAAATTACTGAAATTTTGGTTTTTCGCCACTGCTGTTGCATCTGCTCCAATGTCCTTTCAGTTTTGGCTGCGTAATTAAATAGTACATGGATCGTGTTCCAAGCTTCGTTTTTTATTTGTTGGTATTGGCATCATTCTTTGCATTGTCAATTGTTTCCAATTTGTCCATCACAAGTTGAGCTAACACATCCCACAGATATATGAAGATACAAACAAATGAAATATATAAAAATGTGGTTGCTGTTTACCTTATCCTCTTGATTCCAATTTGTTGATCTTTTTCAAACCTTTTTCCCATATTTCAAATTATATTTTTCGTTGTAATCGTATAACGCTGTGCATTGAATGAAAATGTCAATTGTAAGCGCAGCAATAAATAGACGATTATCAGAGTTGAATTTCGCTAAAGCAGACATGTTTGCTTTTTTGTTATTTAGTATGTAGTAAAGTTTTTTGAATCAACTCATGGTTAAAGAGTGGCTAAGACTAAACAACATTCTAGTTATATACTCATTGAACGGAGCCTTTACGCAGTGACAAACTGTTCGATGTTAGTATGGGGATTAGTAACTTTAAGCGATTTTAAAAAATTTATATTTTACAAAAGTGTTTACATTTTTGATGTATTTTATAGAGTTTTAACATTAAATTGCTATTTTTTTGCTTTATTATTTTTTTTTTTATTTATTTGTTTATTTTATTTATTTTACTGAGTAGACAATATGTGACAATTTTTGTATTAGATAACCCGCGAAGCTTTTGGCTTGTCTGCAGATTTAGAAATATGTATATACATTGACAATATCATTTTAATCTAGTTTCAACACCTAGTTAAGTTGCAAATTAAATTCATATACGAAATATATTTTAGATAAGATAAATTGATTCATAATAACAATTTGATAATTTGATTCTTAGATACTTTGATTTAATTAGAGATTTAAAAGTTTTAATTCATTATTGATTACACTACTTTACAAATAATTACTTTTTCTCTGGTCTTTGGATACCACTATTTTTTTATGGTACAAGACTTGTTTCTGATTAAGAAAAAAATAAAAAAAAAAGTGAATTTGTTTTTAAAAAAAAAATTTTTAAAAAACTTTTTGTAAAAATTTTTTTTTCGAAGATACCTTTGGATTTTGACGAATATCTTAAGTTCTAGACGGCCAATCAGGCCGGAAGGGGTACCAAATTAATTGGAGTTTAGTGCCTGTTCTACTCAATAAATTGCATAATTTTGCCGAACTGGCTGAATATATTTAAAAAATGGTGTTTTTTTCATGAAAAATAGCGTCTCCTTCTTTAGTTTTTAAATCAGGAAAAATCGAAAACTTGAGATACATTTTTTTTGAAACTTTCTGCGTTAAGCTAACACTTCAACAAATAAAATGAGGTGTTGCAAAAAAGAATCTATGGACTGGGTAAAAAGTTATGGCCTCTGAAATTTGGGGTACATAAATAAAATTTTTATAAACGCTTAAATTGTTGCCTTTTTGCAAGGATTTGCAACTGTCTGTAACTTTTTTATTTTCTATGATTATATCCTGTATTGCAGTCTTTTTTAGAAGTACATTGTTAAATATATCAATATAAAAAAAAATTCTTGGTTTTTGATTGTCGCTTATTTGAATTTATGTCTGATTCTCTTATGAGAAACCAAATGTAATCGCCCATCAGTCTTTCGTCCAAAAAGCCTTGATAACGGCGTTCCATCGATTTTAGCTGTTGGTGGAACTTTTCCCCATGTTCGTCACTTAGTGCGCCCAGATTTTCTGGAAAGAAATACAAATGCGAATCGAGGAAATTAATCTTTAGGGGCATTTTTACACCTATTGAAAAAACATAAAAAACTAAACTAAAATCAAATTAAAAAATTTATGTATTTATGTTAAGCTAACACTTCAACAAATAAAATGAGGTGTTGCAAACAAGAATCAATGGACTGGGTAAAAAGTTATGGCCTCTGAAATTTGGGGTACAGAAATAAAATTTTTATAAACGCTTAAATTGTTGCCTTTTTGCAAGGATTTGCAACTGTCTGTAACTTTTTTATTTGCTATGATTATATCCTGTATTGCAGTCTTTTTTAGAAGTACATTGTTAAATATATCAATATCAAAAAAAATTCTTGGTTTTTGATTGTCGCTTATTTGAATTTATGTCTGATTCTCTTATGAGAAACCAAATGTAATCGCCCATCAGTCTTTCGTCCAAAAAGCCTTGATAACGGCGTTCCATCGATTTTAGCTGTTGGTGGAACCTTTCCCCATGTTCGTCACTTATTGCGCCGTGATTTTCTGTAAAGAAATTCAAATGCGAATCGAGGAAATGAACCATTAGGGACATTTTTACACCTATTGAAAAACATAAAAAAAATAAACTAAAATCAAATTAAAAAATTTATGTATCACATACCAATTTTGTTATAGTTTTCGAGGAATTCTGCAACGATTTCCCGATATCTTGGGCTTTTGTAATTTCCTAGGAAATCGGAAACAACCAGTTTAAATGAAGTCCAAGCAGCAGCTTCATCGGTCGACAAATATGTTTCGAAATTTTTATTTTGAATTAATTTTTTAATTTGGGGGCCGTCGAAAACACCTTCCCTGATTTTAGCATCCGAATGATTTTTAAAAATATCCTTCAGATAGGAAAACGCTGGACCTTCTTTATCTAAGGCTTTTATAAAGTTTTTAAAAAGTCCCAATTTTATGTGCAAGGGAGGAAGAATAATTTTCGACTTTCCCACAAGTGGTTCGAATTTTATGTTTGACTGGCCCACGATGTCCTTGTTTCTTTTTGGCCAATCTTTTCTTGTGTAATGTTTTTCACGCGCGCGGCTGTCCCAGAGACACAAAAAACAACAGTATTTGGTGTAGCCACCTTGAAGTCGACATAACATGGAGACAACTTTCAAATCGGAACATATTTTTTTTCAATTATACTCTTCATATTTTAATAAAGTCTGCAGTGTGCCCATTGTTTCGCAGTTTTCTTTGTTATTTACGGAATGTGCTACAGGAATTGATGGCTGCTTTCAGGCTATTTTTATTTCTGTCAATGAACAGCCGCCACTCATCGGAGTTGTAGGGCTGTTAAAGTTATTCAAAGAGACCAGGAATGTTATCGCAGAAGCATATTATTTGATCGATTTTAAAATATTTTGAGTATGGCAGATCGCGATTTCGGTAATGTGTTATCTTTACATTCGACGATAGGAAATTGTACTGTTTCATGCGTGAGGCATGCATCTCTGCTTTATCTTTTGGCAGTTCAAGGTCTCTTACCCAATCATTGAGCTCTGCTTGTGTGAGCTGGTGGCTGGGTTTGTCGTCATCGTATTCACTTTCGCTTGCATTCAATTCACTTGTATCATCGCCTTCAACCGGACATACGTTTGGACACTTCGGAACAGGCAGTGCGTCGGAATGGGGAATCGGAAACGTGACTGAGTTTACATTCGCGTATTCCCACTTTTTGTGTTTTCCGAAGCCCTTGAATTTACACAAACAAAAATAGCAGTCGGTTGCATGGCAAAATGGTTTTCTCCATATCATTGGTTTACCGAAGTTTAAATGTCGCCTATTGGGAAAAATTTTGTCTTTTAATGGCAGTGAAAATTTAAAAGAACTATAGAAATCATAATTGCGCAAATCGAAAACAAATCTACTAAAAACAAGTTCTTTATCATCTTTCATCTGATTTCATCCTTTGTACTTACTCTTTGCAGCCAGAAGCCCAGGCTGTTAGTGGTGTGTAGCATGTTGGGCAAATTGTATTCGGTGTCCAATTTTCTTCTAAGTTTTCTACTTTCATTTGAAAGCACTGAAAGTAGAACTTTTGAAGCGCAGTTGTAAATTAACGTTTATTTTTACAGACAATATAATTTCCACAGATATAGCAAAAGTAGTCTGGGTTGTTTTCGCACTCAAAAATTCGTTTTATTTTTGCCATTTTATCAATTTCAACCAAATTTAATGTTGTAAACAACCAATTACAAAGCAACTGTACAAAGATCGACACATGTTTACTAAATGTCATATTGAAGTGATGCTGCCAAATTAGGAAAATATTATAGGCAGCACTATTTTCAACCGTTAATTTAAATACCAATGTCACTCCATTTCAATAAACATACACAAAAAGTTGTCATGTGCTAGTATTTGCAAAAAGGCAACAATTTAAGCGTTTATAAAAATTTTATTTCTGTACCCCAAATTTCAGAGGCCATAACTTTTTACCCAGTCCATAGACTCTTTTTTGCAACACCTCATTTTATTTGTTGAGGTGAAAACAAAATTTTTACAAAAAATTTTTTTTAAAAAAAATTCACTCCAAAAAAAATTTTTTTTATTTTTTTTCTTAATGAGAAACAAGTCCTCTATCATAAAAAAAATAGTGGTATCCAAAGACCAGAATGGCTGTAAACTAGTGTTATTTAAGAAGTAGTTTTTTAAATTTTGTTTTTTATTGAAAATGTTATTTATACCTAATAAATTTGTTGGTATTTCGTTGGTGGCTGTTAGTAGTAATACTGCTAGTGAACTTTTTCCGTAATTATTTAGTATTTGGAATTGTCCTTGCGTTCTTCTTCTTGTTCATGGCTGATTGGGCGAAAAAACTGTGTGTTTACATAAAATTCGTTTATGATTGTTAATTTGTGTATATTTTTAACGCTGAGTACATTAAGGTTTTTTTTGTTTAACGCATTTGTATTGCTCGAGATGTCGCGTATTGTTGTATTGTTTTCTTCAGATCGTATGGTTGTATGTTGTTCATTGTTGGTATTAAATATTCGGTTTTGGGTAAATGATTTCCGTTGGTGTTTATATAGAACTTTTAGTAATCTTGTTTGTGGTTTTTTAAGTCCTTGCAATATGTTGAGGCTCCATATGTAGTTCTTCCATGTCTCAGGCTGGATTCGACAAGCGAATAATATACTTGCCTTGATATGTGGTTGGGCGCACAATTGCTTAAGTGAAATAATGCATACGTCGCCCTTTTCACCTTTTTGCAGGTGTTCTACATGGATTTTCCAGAACCTTCATCATATCGTTGTCGAAGGCTTTACTATAGTCTATGAATAGACCGAGACTGTATTCATTCTTTGGTTTCAGAATAGCCCTGGGAGTTGATTAATATTTTTGCCCTTTTGAAAGCCAAATTGGTTTTCAGTTATTAATTTATATTTGGACAAAAATCCATTTAATCTCCTAGCCACTATTTCTTCAAGGACTTTTTCAACTGCTGGTAAAATTGGGCGATAATTATTATAGTCCGACTTTTTTCCATTTTTAAATATTGGTCTTATTGTTGACGTTTTCAGTACATCGGGTATTATAGATTCCTCGTCGCTTTTATTTATACGGGACGTGATTATTGGCGTAAGTTTTGTTGCGTTGTGTTTTAAATCTATCCCACATATGCCACCTGCTCCTGCACTTTTCTATGGGTTTAAGTTTTTTAATATAACAGAGACTCTACAAAAGTAAATCGATAGGGACAGCAAACGACGCCATATTTTTTCCCGCTCTTTTGCCATTTCTCTTCAGTAAGGTTAGCCATTTCATCATGGAAAGATATAGGAGCCAACAACGAGTCGAAATTATTAAAATTTACTACCAAAATTTGGAGTCAGTGGCCTCAACTTTAAGAGCGCTACGTCCAATTTATGGTCGTCATAATCGTCCTACCAGATCAACAATTGAGCGCCTAGTGGAAAAATTTGAATCCACAGGCACAGTACAAAATGTTCCCGTGCCAGTGAGAGACAAAGAAGTGCCCGTAGTGTCGAGAATATTGCTGCCGCTGAGGCTTCAGTTCAAGAAAGCCCAAATGTGTCTCTCACACGTGGTTCTCAAGCTTTGGGCATCTCTGTGACGTCGTTGTGGCGAATTTTGCGAAAAGATCTTGGCCTACATCCTTACAAGATCAAATTGACGCAAGAACAGAAGCCGCTTGACCACAATAAGCGTCGTATGTTCGTGAATTGGGCTGAGCAACAACTTGAAAATGATTCGTATTTTCATCGGAAAATCATTTTCAGCGATGAGGCTCATTTGTAGCTGAATGGCTTCGTCAATAAGCAAAATATGCGTTATTGGTCAGACAGCAATCCACACGTAATCCACGAGTCATCATACTGTGAATGCGAATCGCTACCGTTCAATGATAACCGAATATTTTTGGCCCCAGTTGGACAATATGGACTTGGAGGACATGTGGTTCCAACAGGACGGCGCCACAAGCCGCACAGCGAATGCCACAATCAATTTATTGGAAACCAAGTTTGGCGAACGTGTTATCTCACGAAATGGCCCAGTCGATTGGTCGCCTCGGTCGTGCGATTTGACGCCGTTAGATTATTTCCTGTGGGGCTACGTCAAGTCTATGGTCTATGCCAACAAACCAGCGGCGATTGATGAACTTCGTACGAATATCGAACGTGAAATTGCAGCAGTATCGGCCGATTTATGCTTGAAAACCGTCCGAAATTGGGTTCAGCGTCTGGACTTCTACAAGCGTTCCCGTGGTGGCCATGCAAAAGAAATCGAGTTCCATACATAATGGCCTCGAACGTACTTTCACAGGAATAAAGAATTTCATTGGTATCTAAAACCGGTTTTGTTTTATTTAAAAAAACTTTTGTAGCGCTCTTATTGAAAAACCCTTTATTAAAAATTTCTTGCTCGTTTGTGCTATCCATAATCATAGAGTTTGGTACATTAGTTTGGACTTGAGCTAGTGTTTTTATATTGCGTAATTTCGTTGGTATTTGAATTTGGAAAATTTATTTTTATTGTTTCGTGAATGTTTTCTCTTTTATTTCCTATAATTTTATTTATTAATTGGCATGTTGTTCTTGCATTATTTCTATTTCGTAAAAATAGATTAAAATTGTATGCATTTCTTGAGAAAATTATTTGTTTGTTTAAAGTATTGTTAAAGCTTTTATATATTTTTTTTTATTTTTTTATTGTTTTTGGACCACTTTTTATACAGATTGTCACGGATATTACATCATTTTAGCAGTGCATCACTTAGCGACGGATAATCATTTCTTTTTTAATTAGGTTTTCCTTTTGTGTTGATTTTTGGTATATGTTGTTGAAAACTTTGCATACATTATTTTATAGCTCGCATGTATATTTAAAAAAAATAAATGGTTCCCATTACATCCCATGAAGGGACTGGGGAGAACTTCTCACAATCACTGAGCTGTGCGCTTTCCAGTTTTCACTCACTGATTGGGACCTACAGTTTTACACCGATTCCGAACGGTAATTTGAGAAGCTTTTTCATGGCTAGATACTCGATAGTGTCGCCGTCACTATGCAAGTGACCGCCGCCGAAATAAAATTTGAAGGTGGTCAGAGCCGGGTTCGAACCCAGGATCTCATGTACAAGAGCCGCGTACACTAACCATCGCACAACCGACGGCCACAACGCATGTATATTTAGACCGTATAATTATTTCATCCCAATTTGTTTCGTTTATTAATCTTTTTGTTATAAATGTTTCTGGTTTCAGTACACTGGGCTGCCATTTGTGTTTTATTCTTTGTTTTTAATGCATCCCATTATGGTAAAATGATCTGATATTGTTGTTGTTGTTACTGCTGCTTGGGCTTGTGTTTTTTCCGGCGCATCGCATGAATAGATGGTCAATGCACGTGTTTATGTTTAAGTCTACCCTCATTGTTGTTGTTACCACCATGCATTGTAGGCCATTCGATGCAATCATCTCCAAGTAATTTTTTGTTTAACATTATTTTTGTGCAAGTTAATATTCATGTCACCAATGAGTATTATGTCTTGCGTTGTTGTGGTTCTTGTGATTTTACTGAGCTCGTGTTCTAGCTCTCTTATGAATCTGTTTATGTTCTGTAGACGGGAAAGATTGTAGTTTTTTTGTTGTTTATTTGGAGATCTATTCTTGTTGTTTCAAATGCAGTATTGGTTATATGTGTACGGTCATATATGTGACTTGCTCCACGAAAAGGGACCTTTGCGCCGAAAAGAAGTTATTGAGAAAAACGCGTTTAAAAAAAGCGATTCGTTTTTCCGTGTTTTGCGCATGGTTATGCAACTCTTCCTCTGGTACTTTGTACGATGTTCACTATGCAGTGTGAAAAATATTTCTGACAGTTAAAAACCTGTTTTTGCTAATTTTGTTTTCAAAATTACTAGAGCTGTTTTATTCCTTATCAAATTATCAATGTTTTGGATTTAAGCCGATAGAATTGAATCTATTATTTATTATTATTTAATTTATCTATTATTTAATTAATTTCAGGTTAAAATAAATCTTAATTAACGTAAGAAAATGTGTCGGGAAGACGAATTTAAGAGTGTTGAAGAACAATACTTCAGCGATTGTTTGGAAGAATGTTTACCTATAGTCGGTGATGAGTCGGATGCATTTTCAACGCCAGAAGTTTCAGAAGCGCTGCAATTATCTCTTCAAGATATTGAGGAAGAGCAAACTTTATCTCAGTTTTTAGAAAAACCTTGCTGTACGAATGGATGCACTAATGTAATTCCGGAAGAACGAATTATAAATTTCAAATTTTATATATATTTTCTGTTTATATCACATTTTTCAATTTTTTCATTAATTATGTTCATCTTTACAGGTGATTTGAAAAAAAACTAAAGAGCGTTTGAAAGGGCGTTTTTTTCCTATAAGAATCCCTCAAAAAGTAAAAAGAAATTTTTTCGGCGCAGAGGTCCCTTTTCGTGGAGCAGGTCACATATGATGTTTTCTCTGCTGAATATCGCTACTCCTCCTCCTCTACCTTCTCTGTTTATAAAAATTGAGTTGTAACCGTCTATTTGAATTGGTTTTCATCGTTATTAATGTTGGTCTCTGTTAGAATTATAAGGTGTGCTTTATCAATTATGGGCTGTAGCTGTGATAATAGCGTCACAAGAATTTTTCTCAATTACCGTATATTTGTGTGCATAAATGAAAAGGAACAATTTAACCAGGTTTTATCATCTTCAACGAAATTACTTATTATTTGATTTGGCAAATTCATTATATTGTAATGTGGAATATGTAATTCTTTTTATTAATTTAATTCAACATCAAATTTCGGAATGTACTTATATATTAAAGTGTTCTTTTAAGTATTTTTTTTTGCGTTTGTGAAAGTTTTTCTTTTTAGTTTATGAGTTTTAATAATAGCTTTATATGGAATTTATATGCTTTTGTTGATATTTGTTTCCTATCTAAATTTTAAATCAACTGGGTTTTGCAAGTGTCGCAACTCAATCCAGAAGTGATTACTTGAGGAATTGTATTATCGTTTGCACTCTTTTTTTCAACTGGTTTTTATTATAATAAATTCTAAATACATTCTACTGGTACACAATAAATACATCTTAATATTACCTATATCTATTTCCCTCACACCCATAGGGTGCCCTTCAGAAACTTCCATCCTCATCAAAAAATCACTACATACATACATCAAATTTTAATAATAAATTATATACGCTGTAAAGAAAATAATAATTCCCCGAAAAATCGATGCAAAACGGGAACGCCTTGCTTGTCCTCTTGACCTAAAAATAAAAGAAACTTAAAAAACAAATAACAACTTAAAAACTAAATAAAAATAAGAAGTCCAGTAAGCCGGATCGCATAAATCAATAGACCAGAAATTCCGAATAATTTCCAGTCTCCACCTCGGTTAGAAGAAATACTACTGAGTAGTATTATACACAGGATCATCGATACCCAATGTACCGAATCTCCTGTGGTAAAACAACAAAGCTTCGTCCGTTCCTAGATAGCCCCCATTACCGAGGGCCAGAAGGTCCGTTGGTCCAAAGAACCAGCGCGACAGAAGACTGTGCGCATCCGTCGTGTCGAAACATGCCCTAACCAGGTCATTATCCACACCCGCCGCTTTTCCCAGGAAAGATAGAGCAGAGTCCACCATGAACCTGTCAATCCTCCCAAAACCAGCTATCGTTTGCACTCATTTTTTATTTTTTAAATATGTGAGTTCTAAGAACACGATTTTTACACTTATTCGCTGTTGAAAAATTCACGACCGATCGCTTTGAGGGCTGCAACTCAACTATGACATTTTTCGGTTTAATATAAATTTATGACCGAATTGTTTCTCCCAGTGAAGGCACTTGTATTGTTTATAGTCTACTGTATCTCCAGCTGAGGTGGCTTCTCTTCAAAATAACTTAAAATTATTTTTTTAAACTGTTTATTGGGGAGATAACCATTGAATGTATTTATTCTGTTATTTCGATTGTTAGTGAAAACCCTAGGGCCATATACACAAAAAGTGATGAGAGGTTTGAAAGCCGATTTTTGTATGATAAACCGTCTCTCAAACCTCTTATAACTTTTTATGAATGAGGCAGCTAGTGTTTAAATTAAATGGGCCGAATGAAAAACAATATTCAAAATTCAAATTTGTTTTATTAATTAAAGGCTAAACTAATCAAACAAATCTAATCAAAAATAGAAAGACAAAATTAAATTTAGTGCATTTCGGCACATGTAATTATGTAGTTTCAAAATATATGACTTTAATAATAAATCTAACAAATTTGGATTTTTACCATTCTTTTCGATTCAGTCCAATATGAATTTGGGGCGATTTCGTAAATAGAGATTAGAACCTTTCTTCGAAAAAGGTGATGTGATAAAAAAAAGATGTTAAAAAGCTTGAAAAGTGCTAAAATTGTACTTTATAAATTTATTTCAAAATGTGATAATTTACTCGTCTTTATTTTATTTTATTAAAAATTAAAATATTCAAATGTTAGGTCATTATTTGAAATTGTTTTATTTTCAATATTTCGCTTCAATATTTCGTAAACAACAATTACAATCAAAAATTAAACGAAATAAAATACAAAAATGTTCCTTTATGTTATTTGAAAATGCAACAATAACAAAGTGCAAAAATTTACTAATTAAATAAGTTTTCTTTGTTCTTTTGATCAGTTGTGGCATAGAACCCCCTGGCCTTGATTGCACAACATCACACTTGCGTATAAGTTGCAATATTTCCATGTCTGTTACTTATACGCACCATATTGCGGGTTCATACAAAGCCAAACTGAAAGTAAAGAATGTTAAAATATGACTTACCATTTTACGTCGTGGGTGGGCCTTGTATTAGAAATTTATCAAGCCATAGATTATTAGTTCAAGGCAGGACATTTACTAAATGGGTCGCTTTGCGCTGAAAGAAAATTGGGAAATATTAAAAACTTTTACTCCAAATAAATACTAAATAAATTTGATAGAAGTAGAGTGCCAGCAGCGCAGTTTTAGGATCAATTTGATTATCGAGTTCGTCTATCCAAATCCATATTGGAAAAAAGAACTCATGTACGTGCTCATCCACTGCGTTCAGTGGGAAATATTGCTGCTGTAGCTGTAAGTGTGCGCCAGCAGCCATCACCATCAAGTCGCTACCGTAAACAATTCAACATTTCTCGCACTTCTGTAGCCAGAATTTTTAAAGCTCGGTGCTGAGGCTTATAAAACCCAATTAGTCCAATACCTGAAGCCTTGTAACCATTCGATGCATTTTTGTTTCGTTGAATGGGCCGAAGATCACTTGACTTCAGATAAAATATAATTCCGAAATGGTCTTTTCCGATCAGGGTCACTTTCACTTCGGTGGCTGCATTAACAAGCACAACTGTCTCATTTGGGGCTCGAAAAATCCACATATCTTCGAGGAGAAGCCGATGCATCTACAACGACTGACTCATTGATGCGGTTTTTGGTATGGCGGCATAATAGGATAATTTTCTTCGAAAATGATCCAGAGAGGCTGTCGATACCGTCGATGGAGACCGTTACCGTGGCAAGCATTCCTAAAAGTTGAAGAGGATGACACAGAAGCCGTATGGTTTCAATGGGGCGGCGCCACAGACACAACGTTACAAATAATGTATTACGCACTGTGGCCGAAAACGGCATAATCAGCTGAAGCTCGGAAGTCCGTTGCCCGCTTGCCAGATGCGATTTGACCCCGTTTTATACTTTGATCTGTTATATAAGTGTTATGGAAACAACCTCGATTCCATAGAACGAGCCATCTACGCTGCCATTCACGAGATAGAGGCCCAAGCATTTGGAATTATACTGAGAAATTGGGTAGATCCAATGAGGTACTGTCAATCAATCGTGGAAATCATTTGAATGATGTTGTATTTCATTCAGAAATGTCAGTTTTAGGTATTTCCAACAAAGTCATCATTTTGAAAAAAAATCTGTTAGTATTTGTTTTAAAGCGAAATTTAATTCCAATTAGTATATGGTCCACCATCTATAAAGTCCACTGGGCATCTCACCATCTCCCTTCTCCACAAGTATTTAAGTGCATCATCAATCCAATTCTACTTATATATATTTCAAACCATGACGTTTAAAATTCTGAAAACAAATATTATTTTAAAAAAGTTAAGCAAAAGATACAATTCTGATTTAAGAATTTTCTTGTGGTTATTTGGAAAGGTAAATAAAAGTGAGGTTGCGGCAACCTCTAATTCGGTTACGGCTAATTCGGTTATAGATAAAGTGGAGGACGCATTGACCTTAATGGACTATTTTCTTTAGTATACGTTCAGTTCCAAAAGGAGATGTCAGGACCTTCTCTCACAGGCTGTCTCAAATGCCGGGATAATTTGGGGGTATTTGAAAATCTGGAGATGGTGGATTAGTATCGTGCACTTCTTTATAAAGCGAGTGAGATTTAACCTGGGCAGCAATAAATGTTGAGCGGAGAGAGGACTTACCAGCCAGACCAAGACCCCATGCTTTAGTTCTATTCCAACCATCAGACGTGCAGACTAATTCGTACATTCTCAAGTATAATAATCCCGAAGTTCTGACACAAAGTTCAAAAACAGTCAATTGGCGTCCTTTGAAATACGATGCTCATTGCAAACACCGAAGCACTGCCATTTCTAGCTATCAATCTAGATAAGTCTGCAGATACGCCACAATGCAGGACTGATAATTACTTTCTCCTTGTTTGACGATGAACGGGATATGATGGTGGTGGAGAGGCCACGAAAAAGCGTGGATTCTTCAGATCACTTCGAGCATTGTATTGCGTTTACCCAAGAGTCCTGGGTTGCTAACGAAAGGGTTTGTGGGTTGAAGACGAAGAGGTACAATACCATAGCCACATCATAGCCAAATTTACAGACTTGCCTCGAATTCTTCCATATCGGCGGTAAAAATTCGCAACGAAAGTGGAGTTGACTGGAGTGTTTGTGCAGGACGTCGCATTTTAAAGCCATGTCCATTAGACCGACTCACATTGTAAGGGGGGGGAAATGATTTTTGTCCAATATTTCGTGCCTTCCGGTCCGGTCAGCTGGACCATTTTAAAAAAAAGTTACTCCAATCTGTAAACGGATTGAAATGCTTAGTTGAGAATGCTTATAAATACTTTTTTTTTCAGAATACCCCTGAAAAAATGATGTGCCTGGATATGCTTTAACATATTTTATATACCGTTGGACGCGCCTTAAAAAGCCTTTCGTGTGATACTACTGTCATATACGTTAACTCTTGTTAAAGTACAAAATTGTTTGAAAAACTAAAAACAATACCTTTTTTAGAAATTGGCCCAGCTCGCGGGATCTTTATTCAAGATGTGAAATATGTTGTGTATCATCATGAAACACACCAAGGTACATTTTGAAGGGTGGCCAAAATAAAGTTAATTTTTGTGAGTCCGTTTAAAGTCCATTCATTTCTCGTCGGAAATTGCAACGAAGCTGTCAGTTATTGCGAAACGTAAAGCTCAACACCTCCAGTTTGCTGAGGATACAATTACATTATCAAAAAATTGTTCAAAAATTACGTTTTCCGACCAGGAAATATTTAATATCGATGGACCAGTTGGATACAACTACTACTTCCACGTTTTAAGAAGAGAACAACAATTTTTCCAACGAAGACTCAGCAGAGAAGGAGGAATTATAGTATGGGTTGCCATGTCCTACTACAGCTCCATCGAATTGGGTTTTGGAACCGAAAAAATGACTGGAGCATCGTACATGTGGATCTTCGAAAGCGGTTTTCTGAATTTAAAAATTGGGTTGAACCCATAGCGTGGACTTACCAAAAAGATATTGTACCAATTCATACTGTAAACGATTGGATGCATGAACAAAATGTTGAACTTTTGTTTGGGGGTGGCTTGCACGAAGAGTGTACGCAGGCGAAAAGCAATATGAAACAAAATACTCCCTAACAGTTGCGATAAGATATGCATACGACTGTATTTCTTTAAATTGTATATAACGGGGTCTTCAATAAGAGCGCTACAAAAGTTTTTTTAAATAAAACAAAACCGGTTTTAGATACCAATGAAATTCTCTATTCCTGTGAAAGTACGTTCGATGCCATTATGTATGGAACTCGATTTCTTTTGCATGGCCACCATGGGCACGATTGCAGAAGTCCAGACGCTGAACCCAATTTTCGACGGGTTTCAAGCATAAATCGGCCGATACTGCTGCAACTTCCCGTTCGATATTCGTACGAAGTTCATCAATCGTCGCTGGCTTGTTGGCATAGACCATAGACTTGACGTAGCCCCACAGGAAATAATTTAACGGCGTCAAATCTCACGACCGAGGCGGCCAATCGACTGGGCCATTTCGTGAGATAACACGTTCACCAAACTTTGTTTCCAATAAATTGATTGTGGCATTCGCTGTGTGGCTTGTGGCGCCGTCCTCTTGGAACCACATGTCCTCCAAGTCCATATTATCCAATTGAGGCCAAATATATTCGGTTATCATTGAACGGTAGCGATTAGCATTCACAGTAATGTGCCGGTCTTAATCATCAATGAAGAAGTACGGCCCAATGACGCCGCCAGCCCATAAACCGCACAAAACCGTAATTTTTTCGGGATGCAATGATGACTCATGGATTACGTGTGGATTGCTTTCTGACCAATAACGCATATTTTGCTTATTGACGAAGCCATTCAGCCAGAAATGAGCCTCATCGCTGAAAATGATTTTCCGATGAAAATCCGAATCATTTTCAAGTTGTTGCTCAGCCCAATTCACGAACATACGACGCTTATGGTGGTCAAGCGGCTTCAGTTCTTGCGTCAATTTGATCTTGTAAGGATGTAGGCCAAGACCTTTTCGCAAAATTCGCCACAACGACGTCACAGAGATGCCCAATGCTTGAGAACGACGTGTGAGAGACACATTTGGGCTTTCTTGAACTGAAGCCTCAGCGGCAGCAATATTCTCGACACTACGGGCACTTCTTTGTCTCACTGGCACGGGAACATTTTGTACTGTGCTGTGGATTCAAATTTTTCCACTAGACGCTCAATTGTTGATCTGGTAGGACGGTTATGACGACCATAAATTGGACGTAGCGCTCTTAAAGTAGAGGCCACTGACTCCAAACTTCGGTAGTAAATTTTAATAATTTCGACTCGTTGTTGGCTCGTATATCTTTCCATGATGAAATGGCAAACCTTAGTGAAAAGAAATGTCAAATGTCTATCGAAGTTTTGAAAATATATATTTCTTTATATCGAGGGTTAAACGACAGTATCTCGTATGAATTTTTCGACTTTTTTTACAGAAATCACATTTTATTATTTTTATAATATAAAACAAGTTAAATTATAGTATATAGAACTGATTTAATGTGTTTTTATATTCCCAAACGATTGTTTCGTAACACTAATTTATTTTAGTTTTATTAGCACTAAATTTTAAACTTACGAGGTTTTTGTCTCTACTTCGGCCAAAAAATTTCTCAATATATATATTGAAATATAAGTACCCCCTTATACAAAAGTTTGACGTTCCCGTAATAAGGTCTTCAATCTCCATGTTTTGACACCCCCCACATTCGTCATTCAAGAAAAAACTCCGTTTTCAGTACACCCTAGTATACACGGTCCAAGTACGTGTTTGAAACTAACAAGCAAAATACAAACATTTATACATATGAGCTCTATCTTCCAAAATTCATCACGTATCTAGGTCGATGAACTTTTCATCCTTCTTAGTTTCCTTTGTTCTGTATGATGGAATTGTTTCACGTCATATCAAGATTGTTATCTACACAAAGACAAAAACTAATGTTCATTAAATATTAAATGTTCATATCTCAAATATGAAAAGGACACATTTCCTCAACCTCGCAAAAAAGTACAGCGAAATATCTGTGCTGAAAGGGAAAAACGACATAAGAAAAGCATTTCCAATTTTTCTATTTGATCATCTTTAAGAACAATTTTCCATGTGAAGATTTAATATTTTATCACTGAAGTCAAAACTCTCTAGAACGTTCCTGAAATATCGGTGGAGATATATAAAGACTGCATCTGGCGGTAATTGTGACCACAGTGGTCTTCGTAGTCTCATTAGTATTTTTATCCTAAAAGCTCTTACGTCATTTTTCCTTTCAGCACAGATATACATATTAGGATTCTAATAAAAAACGAACAGCTTCTTTCACAGCAAAATTTTGTAAAAACAAATAATACTGTTTTGGTTCTCATCGCTTTTAGATTTAAATATGCTTACCGATTCTAAGTAGAAATTTTTAAGAAATTTTGGTGGAACGAATGGTATTGGACTCCTTAGGATTTCCCACAGAGTAATGTATGTATATACTTAGAGTACCGATTTCTCTCATTAAATTTTCGCAGTTTGGTGTGGTTGCATATGGACGTTGCATGTTGAGAAGTATTGCTTAAATAATATCAGATAGAGCCAATGGTGGAAACCAACAAGCAAGAAACCAGAAACGACGTTTAAATTTCACAGGTCTTTACCAAAAAAGATAACAAATTTAAGTCAACAATATTTGTAAGTCCACCTGGTGAAAGTCGTATTACGTCAAACAACTCTCTGTCACACCGACCGCCCCACGAAGAGTGTGAAATGAAACGCCAGATGAGAAAGATTGCGCCACTAGGTGGCATACCTCTATGGGACTTCCTAGTTTTAGAGTATTGGTCTCGTGAAAATTGATTAAAGCATTCTTGTAAAAAACGTTACTTAAATTCTGAGATGTGAGGTTCCAGCTCCATTTCGGATGAATATCAATTCGGATCTCTGATGGGGGGATTATATAATGAATTTTGTCAGCGTAGTTTAGAGCATTTTATTTAGAAAATTTCACTGATATCAATACATTGATAATACCCCTACACTACAATGAAGAACTTAATGCCTAAATCATTTATATCGAACTGTAGGTTGGTCCCATTTTTTAATGGCAGTTAAAATACAAAATGGAATGAGAAATATAAAACCCCAATCTGGATAGACGATGTGATGGAAAGGACATGATGTGTAGCAATTATTGAGGAATAAGCCGCTTGTTTCAGAACCGATCTCACCTACTCAGTGTGGCTTTAAATGTAGGAAATCAACTATCGGCCAGATATTCACATTACGGTAAATTCTGGAGGAAGCCACTTATAATAAAAAACAAAAATAATTAAAGTTTTGAAACCCCAAGAAAATACTCGACACCTATCGCCTGTTTTTAGATTATAAGGCTGCCTTCGAAAGGCCGATACGGGGAAAGCAGTATCAAGCAATGTCGGAGATTACCATTCCTGCTAAGGTGACACGCTTTTATAGAATGACACGAAATACTCAGTAAGATTGGTAAATATCTTCCTAAACTATTTGGTACGACGCAAGGCCTCAGGCAGGGTGACACAGTATCATGCGATCTCTTCAACATTTTTATTAAACTCGTTGTGAGAAAAGCTGCAGTAAACACGAATAAAACAATCAGCGACAAAAGTCACATGCTGCTGGCCTACGCTGATGATATAGGCACCATTAGCACCTTCACATTTCAGTTGAAAATTCGAAATTTAGTCTTCTGTACAAGCTTATGTTTACCCAAGTTTTTGTACAGGTTTAGGAATACGATACGGGTGTTATTTATACGATTATTTTGGTAATACTTGATAATCTGATATTCCGAATTGTATATTGATTCCATGTTTATAATAACCAAAGCATCAATTGTCTTCCGTTCAATAGAAAATCTTCTAAGCCTTATCTTCTTAACATCTGATCTAAATCCCACATTCTTGCATTTTCGGAGGGTCTGTTTAACTTGGCATTGATCCCACCAAAATATATGGGCCATATGACCATATCTGCATAGTCGATATATGTTGGTGTTCATACATATTTCACTGATTGCCGATCGGAGTTCCTGCATTAGTTGCCACTTTTACCTCGTCAATATATATAAAGAAATTCTATGGAGACTAGACGCATCCCTGCCTAACTCACGCAGATGTGGTGAAAGTTTCCTTTCCTTAAAATTAACTTTCTTTGTTGCTTCGCTCTATATTAGGGATATAACTTATTAAAGTTTATCAAAATTCATCAATGATAATTTTTATTTATTCGGCCGTTTTATTGGTACTTTATTATATAACATTTTGCGACATCGGCGGGGTTCTGACTACCGGAAAAAGTCATATCGGTCAACAAACAATGTTATACGTGTCCCTGCGTTTCGCTGAGTCACGTCTAGAAATCGAGATATATCGATTTGAAGTTAGTAAGTATCAGATAGGGGAATTTGTCACGTTTGGGGCTCATTTGTTTGACATAACTCGAGAACAACTACTCCGATTTTGTTGCAACAGACTTACAAAAATAAAGAATTACAATATCTGTTAATATACTGTTTCTCTACATAATTAACAGTTTTGCAGTTATAAATATATTAAACTTGAATTGTTTATTTTTAAAATCATGTAAAATCCAAAACCGGAAAAAGGTGTCAACTCTTATTACTTTCACGTAAAGTCACATGAACTGTGAACAAAATGAGACATAGATCATAAAAATCGATGAACGCATAAATTTATTTTCGCTTGTTTGTTCCCTTCTCTTTCTTGCATGGTGGATCGCCTTCTTATTCGGAGTCTGTATTGGATGAGGATCTGTTTTCATCTGGAAAAAATTATATTGCTTTTAACCAGTCAGTTAACTCCAATTTTGTGACCTGCCATCGGAGGAAACTCCTATTGTATACCCTTCTTCTTAATCTTCATTGTCGGGATCGTACGTCGTTTGCGAACACCAAACAATTTCATCCACCAGCGAGTCCAGCCTTTTGTCTTTATATTGCGTTTCCATGGACATGGCCACTTGACGGAAGCGCTCGCCGTGTTCATCCGACTCTGGTGCTAGCTGCGTGCTCAAGTATTCGTGATGGTGATGCAAGAAGTGGATTTTGAGAGAAATGTTCACTCTAATTTTCTGGAAGTATTGCAACATCTTGGTCACAAGAGAGGGGTATGACTTTCTTCACTGCCCTCCATGCAAGATAATCATTACCGACTAAAGCGTCTTTAAATTCTTTTGATTTCAAGAGAGTCCGTATATCGGGTCCATTCAGAACACCTTGTAAATACTTACAAAAAATGTGATTACATGTGTGGGTTATTACAAATAGTTTAAGAGTTATTGTAGTTATAAGAAAAAAATTGCATACTTTTTGGCGAGGTTGATTCCGTATTTTTAACGGTACGATGTTAGTGTGAGCCCGATTTACAAACTGTGGATATTGTTGGATTGATGACAAAATTCTAAATAAACTAGTGGAAGGATTGTTGCAAATATGTTACTTCTAAAGAAAAAACATCCGAAAAAAGGTCCCATTTGTATTGTTTTTTCCCAAAAGGGCGACAAAATTATGTCGCCTGTACATTTGTTTCTTCTTGCAGGCACAAGTGTTTTTATATTTAAAAAAGGAGACATAATGAGGATGCGAGAGTCAGTCGATCAACGGGCTTTCCCGGTAGGTTCTGTCCAAAATTGACAATGTTTCAATGCAAAAAAATTGTATTTCCAAATATTATCAAAGGGCAAAGCACCGATTGGAAAATTTATCACATATTTGGTTAACCCCACGTGTTGAATTCGTATCCAGGAAATAATATTACATCTTTGAGGAAAATAAAGTCATGACCGACCATTTTACTAAAAAATCCGCAATTTTTTAATATATTTTCACCGCTTTGGGAATTTGACTAGTTGGTTGAGGAAACATGCAAAAAGCTCTTAGCCATTAATTTAGGATGCATTTGTTGTACATATCTCCAGAACTGTATTATAGTGTGTAAATCGGTTTAGATTTGACGCAACTTTCAATAAGATTTTTTTCCTCTGACAACTAATTTTTTTTATTACATTTTTAATTTTATTTGAAATGGAGCACAAATCCTGGTTCCGCATTTATTGTCTGTTACATATTATTAAACCTCGTATTTTTTGCTTGCCAAAATGGTATAACGTTTGTGTAAAAACTGTATTTTCTGCGTCATATAATTAATTGATTCTAATAATTAAATCTATACCGATCGGCCTAATTTTTGGACCAACTAGATAGAGTGAAAAAGGAGCGACATATGCCAAATTTCATTGAAATCGGTTGTAGAATATGGTTGGTTGAATAAATTACGCCGATAAAATATTAACATCATCGGTATGATTCCCGTATTTTAGCTTATGCTTCAACAGACTTCGTCTTTGGTACAAGAAAGTGCTGCTTACCTCTGAGATTACAAAATGTGGCTTTTAGAGTGGGAAGTTTTAAATTTTGGAATTTTGGAGTTAAATACCTCTACCCATCTACCCATGGCCATGTTGTAATAGTTAATATTTAAACTAGAAGCATATGTTAAATTATAACAGTCTTTTGGTATTATTGTACCAGTTTATTTCAGTAAAATATACATCGGTTTCTAGTATATCAAGAAGATCTTTATGATCATTATCGTAATAAGAACAGTATCATTATTGTTCCATTTCATCAGAAATATTGTCAGAGAAGGATCAGATGACAGGAGAAGATAATGGATAAGATTTCATTTCCTCGTATTAAATAGTTGGATTTCTTGTGTTAGATAGTTCACCCAGTGGAAGTAAAATTGATTATATTATTTCACGTCCATGACAGAGAACTTTATGAAAGGTAGGTGTTAGATCCCTCTATTCATATAAAGTACGGAGCTTTTTCAAGGTGTCGATTGCATAAGATTCAAATTGAATTAAATTTATAGGATATTTACCGTTTATTGCTGACAATATTACGTGACATCTGCGAAGGAACTCTTTTGGTTGATATCTCATAATTTTCAAAAAATCTTCCATAGGTATTGCCATCGTTTGTACTTGCATAGGGTATTAATGGCTCGCCAATGTTAAAACCAGTTGCTTCTTTAAGTAAAATTTGTAATCTTCTTTCCTCGGTTGCTCTCATTTCAATGAGGTTCGTGTTATTTTTCACAATTGCCAGTTGATTTCCAGGTTGACTTCTATACCTAAGATCGTACACAAGCTGAAGAATGTATTCCATAAATCATATACGGGCATAACATCAACTGGAATTTTGGAGAACTCTGATTTTTTCAATCCGCATAGTGAATCCGCCTGTAGCTCACATACCCACTTGGTATTCCAAAATTTCCCATATCATCTGGAAAATACCTCTGCTCGAGGCATGCGCAATTTCATCACGATATTTTGTTCCGTTCAAAACTTACAGAATTAATTGCAAAAAAAAATTCATTTGGAACCACTGTGCTGTGTAGTGATTTCTTCTAAAATAGATGCCCAAGTTTTAACAGTTCTATAATGTTATGGAATAATATCATTATTTTCTTTCTTTTTTTTAACGAATAATCTACGCAGCATAATTCGTCGAAAAAACACTCTAAGTTTCATCATTTGAAAGTGAAGAATAAAAAACAACTTATTTAAAATAATTCTAGAAAAATGACGAAATTCCTTACTGGACGCTGGTTACACTATGATAAGCATACATTGATGCAGAATAAAGGTATTAAAAACTCAACTTGATAAAAATGAATTTTCCGTAATAAACTTATTAAGTTTCGTTAGATTTAAATGCTAGTGTATGAGCAGTTCTAGTTTTCTTTTCGAAAGATCAGTAGATGGTATTGATTTTGGCTTATGGCAGCCGAGACTGTTTATGACGGAGCGCATTCTAGACGTCCAATTTTGGGTTACTTTTTCCGGCATAGCTGGCCGTGTGTCACGAATATCTCGGACATCCAAGGCGTCAACTGTGGCTGGTTTATCAGCATAAACCAGTGAGTTCTGACTTCTCCATTGACTGTAACGCGATCATTGGACGGGCAGAACCCCAATTCCTGCGGCCGGCGACGAATCGAAAAATTTGGATCTTCTTCCACACTATCGTATACAGTGGCGATATTCTCTTCAGTACGCACATTTCTTTGATGTGTTAGTGTTATTGCATCAGTTAGAGGGTGAGTGGTATGATATCTTGCTTGCATTCTGGCTTGCTCAGATGGACGATTATGCGCGTCATTAAAATCAGGAAGTGGTTTATAAGTTTCGCGAATCAGTGGCTGATTTTCAAAGTAAATTCGTATAATTTGGTACCGTTCATCGAGCGTAAATCTGTTCATGAAAATTTTCCACAGTATGCGGATTATAAATGCCAAAATGTGAGCGCAGTATGACAGTGCGTTTGATAGCTAATTTTTTCGTAAATTCTATCTAAGCAAAACAAAAACACCCATTACAAGCTTTCAAAGTCTGATTCATTTTCTAAATGAAAAATGGTTAGTTTTCGTTAGATTAAAAAATGATTCAGGAATGCACACCCTCTGGCTTGACCAGTTTCGAAATCCGTGGCAAGTTTACCATTAGATGCCTACTCACTGTGCCTAAATTGGTACCTTTGGTAAGATCATCACACGAATGTATATCGACTATATATGCAATTAACATATGCGATTGAAAATCCCTCAGTACCATCTCCCTGTTTCATATACTAATAATATTTTTTCACAATGAAAATTAAATTTCAAACAGTTTTAGTAAAGACTTTATCACAATTTAAATAAAATAATAAAAAAAAAAAAACAAACAACACTCACGAGCAAAACCATTTAAATGTTCATAGGCATTTCTAATTGGTTAGGATTAGAAGGATTCTGTCGAAAAAGTGTGTAGAATACAAAGGCTACAAAATGATAGGTAAACAATTTTGAGTATTACTATAAATATAACGATTACGAGTATGAATATATTCAATAAACATGGAAACTGAAAGTAACTATTCCTGTCTTGTATATTCCTACGACATAAGTTACCCACGCTTAAATATCATATATTTACATACCACCGGTAACATACCAGCACTGTAACATTCCCCACCTATTCATTGAACTTTTTGCCCATTTTCGTATGCAACAAATTTAACAGGATATGTTCTCTTAGAGATATAAAGAAAGTGTGTACACTTCAATATTTTTGTTTGCCTACACGAAATTTTACAAAACTGAGCACTTTTGTTGATTGGGTTCAAGATTTATTCTTCCTGCTCTTTGTTCTGGTCGTGTAGCTAAATTTTTGTTGATAACTTTTTATACTGGTAGAAGTGGCGAAATGGAATTGATGGAAATTTTTTGAAGAAAGTAATTCTCTCCTGAGCACACGAACCTTTTCCATAGCTTATTTTTTATGTCAAACTTCATCTGTGTGAGATTATACGATGTTGTGCATTTATACTGTTGATTCTATGAAAGATGTTTATCCTGCAGTATTTGCTTTGTTATCCTTGTACTTGTTTAAGGCTTCGTCTTTGTTTACGCATCATCAGTGAATTAGCACTATGAGTTTAAAATATTTTCAACATCGATGATGAATTTGGTTTGGTTTTAAATTTTTGTGGATTTTGGCAATAATTTAAGTACCACTTTACATGTAAAGTTTAATATTTTTCCGAACTATTTTGGAAACTAATTATTAAATCGGTTAAATGGGTTGTGTAAAATCAGTCGACTATTTAAGCAGTAATGCAGGTCTACAAATAACTGAGCTACTCCTCCTAATTTTGATAGGGATTTCATTTCATTTATTTACCTCAGTCAATGAAATACAATTTCTTAGAGACTATGATTAAAAATAAAAACACAAAATATTTCTATTAATTAATTATAAATTATTTAAAAACTGTAGCCAGAAATAATTCAATTCAAAATCTCTAAGCCGGACATAAGTGTTCGCAAGTGTGCATGGGAAATCCCCTTAAAGAAGCATATATTTATGTATATTATATTTCACCATCATACCGAGGAACTTTATGTCGACTTATCGATGCCTTTCTCTAGTCCTATCTTCAGCAGGTTTTACAATTCTGATGGATCCATATTTTGATATATTCCTCGTACAATTGTAGCCCAAAATCTGGGCAGCTCAGCCTTTTGGAGTCAAACTTTTCATCGGAATTGAACAAATTTTTAGGAATTAAATGAATAAATCTGAATGGCACGTACAATGACTGCATTGAAAATGGTTCCATGTATGCCTATATTGATATAGCTGCCATACAAAATTCACTTGGATTTATCATTTAGCAGGAGTTATCGACACCTTTCTCGGGACCACGGATATCGTACCTTTGCTGGCTGCTTCTTTACTACTTTTGACACTCCAGACGGCCGGAACCTAATTCGAAGGTGAAACTCGATTTGGAAGAAACGTGCGGCGTTACGATTACACTGTGCAATAGCGGTTCTGGAGGTATGAAATTCCTTCAGCAAATGATAGCTCTAATGGCTATTTTTAACCCTATCAAGCATTTTTCATTTCTAGGTTGAAATGTAATTTAATCTACCAAAGAATGTGGTCATTTTTTGAGCCAACATTTAAAACATAATTTGAAATATAAATTAACAATTTACTTTTTAATTCAAAATAGTGGCTATACAACAAAATATCAATAAAGTAGAATACATTCTAGTTAGACACTCATTATGCAGTATATACTGGGTGGCGCAAAAGAAACCAAGAGGTTTGAATAGTCTATAACTGCAGTATTTTCATATGTTTTTCCTTTATTAATCGAATTGTTATAGAGAAGACATGGGAAATTGAAAATAGAAAGGTGAACTATTGAATAGAATGAATGGTTTTAATTGGTCGCGGCATTCACTGTGTTTAACAGCTATCGATAGTTTCCTTTATTTGAAAGAATTTGTGTACGTGAATGAGCCGCAGTGCTAATCTCAACTGAGCTATAATATTTGAGATACAATTCGAACGTTAGGTCCGGAACTCTTGGAAAAAGTTATGGAAACATGGAAACGTCTTAGAAAAACCGCGACTGTGCTAAGCTGAAAATGGACACCACTCATATGTAGTTATTATTTATGTTTAATTTAGCAAAATCCCACGTTAATGACAAGTAATAAACAGTTAGATAAAATTAAATTGACTTTAAATACAGACATTATAGACTATTTAATTGCTTATTTGGGTACTTCCTTGCATAATTACAGTTGTCCCTACATGGGCTCGTTTTACATACCCTGCGGGTTCGATTTGTCCTGCGGCAAATAATTTGTTTACTATCCGTGTTCTTATGTTCTTCACTATATTTTTTTTCTTATTCTTTTATTTACTCCAATCTTTGCCAAAATGTATATTTTGCTTATTATTTAATCTACTATATTTAACGAAATGTATACTTTATTTTGATTAACAAAAACAATTTTCTAAAAACAGTTTTTGATTCTCCAACTGAATTGTATATAAAATTCAATATTTTCTATATGTTTGGACACATGGCAGACTCAAAAGGTGATCTCAGTGGAACGAACAGCTGATTTACATTGTTCCTTATTTTTAGTAGGTTGCTTCTTATTGTAGGTTATTTTATTATTTTTTTTTTTTGTAGGTATACACATGAGGAGAGTCAAAACATAACACAACATATCGATGGTGTTGCGTAAAAAGGGCCAATCTGCATTTTTTACGAATTCCGATCTGATTTTGTTTACCTTGTCACGACAAGTAAAAAGCGCGAAACGGCTTGGGTCTATCTGCAACGAAATAGGTAGATAATTATACTGCTCAAAAAACCCAACCATAACTTTCTATAGCCATAACCATGTTTGCTACGTTATAATCTACGAATATCTTACAGACAATTGGAAGCCCTTTTTACGCAACACCATCGATATGTTCTTGTTTATTTATTTATTTATATCAGTCTATGGCGACACAATCCAGACAGACTAGCTTAAACTAAAATAATATATATCCAAAATATATATTAAGTTTCTTAGAGAAAATGAAAAACCTATATCACATTTGGTATTGACTATATTATATTATTTTAATGAACGTAAAATATGTTCATAGTGAGCATAATTACTTCAATGCATAGGAACATTAAAATATTCATTGGAACGAAGGCATCTAACGGAAACGTTGAATCCAATACGACTGAGAATTTCGGGACAAACAATACTCCCAGAAACAAGTTTATATAAAAATATTAAAGAATTTTTGGATCGGCAATTTAGTAAAGTATCAATGTATCAATTTACACCTAGATAGGGCAAAGGTATCGAAAAGTCCAAGAAAAATATAGCAAAGTATAAACATTTTTTCTGTATTCCCTCTGCGCGGTCTATATTAACCGCGTGTTAGGGATTGCAAACAACTGAGGCATAATCAATTTTTGATCTCACAAAAGTTGTGTATAGGTATCCGCAAACTCCTTACAATTCCGTTTAATAAAAGCTAGCACAGAATAAGTTTTAGGCATTATGTATTCAATGTGTTTATTTTTTAATGATAATTTAGCATCAAAAACAATTTCAAGATCAATAACACTATCAACCTTATCCAATATAAGATTTTGTAAATGGTTGTCTGTCCTGATAATTTTAACCCCTCTACCAAACGGGAGATACAAACACTTGGCTATATTAAGGGGCAAGTAATTTAATTCGCACCACTTACATAATCGATCAATATCTTCCTGTCGAAGGACACTGTCCTGCGTAGTCATTGTGGCGGAAAAAAGTTTTAAATCATCAGCGTATAAAAGGAGTTTACCAAATTTAAAATACGAGTCCATGTCATTCATAAATAGAATCAAGAATACCAGACCCAGAATATATATGCCAATGTAAGACATAAATTATTATGGCATTGCCCAATGAAGTCAGCCGAAACACCATCTATGTCCTCCTTACAAGATCCTTTTAAAATACATACACACGATACCCTTAAGCTTCACATGTCATTCAAAGATTTAATATTATCCAATAGTCCCGAATCGACAGTATGATAAGAAGTCTGAAAATTTGATTTAAAGAAATCCGCAACAAGGTTAGCGTGTTCTTTAGTGGTAACTCCTTGTGTATTCCATAATTACAACAACGGTTGAACTTTAACGTTACCAGAATTATTTGGAGAGAGGTTTACAGTAAAACCACTTAGAATTGTTTGAGCTAGTACCCCGAGATAAAGTTGCATTATCATTCGAGAGCGTTAGTTGCAATTCTACTTGTGATTGTTTAAAACTTTTAACTAAACTAAAGTTATTCACGCTCATAAGAAACGTAGATAACATCTCAGCTAAATTTTACTTAGTTTGCTTTTACTGCATATTTTACATCCTCATATGGGCAGATGTCTTACACATATTAATTAAACAAACAATTAAACAAATTTTAACATATTTCTGCAACCGTTTATATCCTTTGTCTTTTCTCGCCAGTTGGTAACACCATGGATACGGAGGGATTCTTCAGTTTGGTCTTTCCATCGGAGTCTTTTTCGTTCTCTTTTCCTGCTTCCTTCGGATATGTCATTGGAAACCTTTCGCACTGGCTCATCTTCATCCATTCTGGAAACAATTCTTATAGCCAATGCAATTGGCCTAATTTGATTCGACGAGCTATGTCCACGTCAGAGTACAAATGACATAGCTTAGTACAAATGATTTATATTCTCTCGAATTCTCCCAGGTATTGTTCATCCGCCTGCGATATGACCTAAATTTCGGAGCCATATGCCAGTACAGGTAAAATGAGAGTCTGGTAGCGCTTAATTTTTGTCTGGCGAGAGACGTTTTTCTGTTTAAACTGGTTGCTGAGCCCAAAACAGCATATATTTGCAACCACAAATTCAATTTAATTCCAGGCTGACGTTGTTGTCCTTGTTCACAGCCGATCCAAGGCAAATAAATTAATCGGCCACTTCAATGTTAAATCAGTTGCAAACCAAATCGAGAGATTTGTCTAGCCGTTGACGCCATCAATTTTGACCACTTTCGCTGTTTCCTTTTCGAATCTTGAAAATACTAAAGTAACCTCTCGCAAATTTCGGGCAATGTTGTCTACGTCGGCAGCATACGCCAGCAACATATGGATTTCCGTGTCAATGGTCTTGTTCGTATTTACTGCAGCTTTTCTCAATATTATCTCCATTCAGACGTTGTAGAGATTTCACAAAGTTGTGTCACTTTGTCTCAGTCCTCGCCTGGTACAAAATGGTTCGGTGGTCCCACCTTCACTGCTGATTTGGTATTGGTGGATCAGTTTTGCCGGAATTCCAAATTGAGACATAGCTTCGTACAACTTTCCCTGTATGGGGCTATCGACAGCAGCTTTGCAATCGACAAAAATATTGTATGTATCGATTTTCTTTTCGTGGGTCCAGGATTTAGCGTAGCGTGAACATTTGTCAGTAGTGGACTTGCGTGGTATAAAACCACACTCATAAAGTCCAATCAGGCTTTCAACAATTGGCTTTAGTATTTCATATAATACGGTCAGAAAGACCTGAAACATACACACGGATCACCCTTTTTTAATAATAATACTTAATATACTGAAACTCCAATCGGAAGGCATAGATTCCCCCAACCTTCGCAGTCCTTCGCCACCGGCCTTAAAAAGTCCAACAGGTGGCCCATCCGCACTAACGGCTTTATTATTCTTAAGCCGGGAGAATCTCGCCTCGGCTTTTGGGGGATACAATCTACATTGTCTACCACAATATTTACATTCTTATTTTTAGTAGAAAAGTGGTCTCCCCACATTTTAAGCACACACTGCTTATCTATCACCAGATTGCCATTCTCGTTCGTGCAGCCCATTATTTGGCCCGTTATTCGATCTTCTTACCCTCTGATCAAAATTCATTGTTCATCCTGCACATTTCGGTCTTTTCACTGTCTCTCTGCTACTACTGGCATTTTTTTCGCCTAAGTAATTGGGTTTCCTCCCTTTTTAACATTTTGTACCGCTCTATCTGTGACTATCAGTCTTATTTCATTATCGGAAGTGCTATCATGTAGACTGTGATTACCGGAGGTTGGTCGAAAAAACACTTTCCTTTCCCAATTTTGCATTAAAATCACCTAGGATAATCTTAATGTCGTCGTCAGAGCAGCGTTCGAATACTTGCTCCAGATGCTCATAAACTGATTCTTTCAGTGCGTGCACACAAATTAACGAGATGTTGAAATTAACGAGAATTGCGATTATTCGTTCACTCACTGGGTCGAACCTTGAAACTAAATATCACAGTCGCTTGCCAACTATAAACTCGCAACCGAGTTCGTGCTTTCGGTCATGGCAGCTGTAGTAACTATCGCCGTGTTTCTTTCTGATGCAACAATATACGGTCCGTCGCGTTTCCTGGTTAGCGGTGTCAGCTTTATATTTTTCGATGACAGCCGGCAGTTGGAAAGTGGCACCAGTCCTGTATAGTGTTCGCATATTCCAGGTACATATCCTTAAATCGTGGTCCTTATACCATTTGCGAGGGTTGTCAATAGTTAGGTGTTTCTTTGTACACTATATTTTCCGTGTACTTGCATTGTCTATAAGTATATAACGGCGACGGGAGGCAAACTCAGCCCACCGTGGTTTCATTTTACCTACTACCAGGAAGATTATGTTTCAACCGCCCATTATGGATCCGACGATTTCCAGAATGTAGTGAGACGAAACTGCAATTTGGTTTCTCTAACTTTGATCTGCCGTTGACCAGTAGTTCTGGCTCAGAGTTACTACAGGGTCTCCTATTTAATTTAACACGCATCAGTGATCGTAAAACCAATCAGGCTGTTCGTTTCACCTTTTCACTTTAGCTAGCTAACGAAGGTTTCCGATAAAGCCATTGCCCAGAATCTAGTGAGTTGCTTGTACCGCCCAATGAAGGAATCATTTCTGACACCTCCCAAGTGAATGGCTATCAGAAACTTTCCATCTCCAAGGACAGCTGAATGCCGCAAGCTAAATTATACATTAAAATCAAAATAAATAAATATTCTAATATTACATGACACGAAGGGGCCAGTGAGATAAACCGAATGACTTTGCTTCAAAATATCGACACGTTCCAGGCAGAATGTATTAAGCGACATATTTGGGCACAACCACTTTTTTCCATATTTTCGAAATTTATGGCAAGCTCCACATTTCGATATACAGAGAATGTGCCTTGCATAAAATGAAATGGTAATAACCGACAAAATAAACAAATCAGGTACTTGACAGGAAGTTTTTTTCGTTTCCTGAACAATTTCCATTTTGTCGCTTAATACATTCTGCCAGGAACGTCTCGATATGTCACACTTGTTTACCTTTTAATTTTAAGTCACTAAGCCATATACACAATTATCTGCAATTCTTCTAAAATTAGTATTTAAGACTGGCCGGAAGGACAAAAAATACGTTGATTATAATTTTTCACTCCATAGCATATGCATCCAACATTTCCGTTCATATTTCTTAAAGAAATTACAAATATTTTATTTTTAATTGTCAAAAAATTAGAAAAACGTTTATCAACACCTGACAATTTGTATACTACTATTCCTTCTTGACGGCAAGGAATCAAAAAGAATTCAAATTTTTGAGGCGTACGCTAGAAGTAACGTTAAACGCCAGCTCTTGTCTTCTTTCGTAAGAATACATGTAAAACCCTTCACCGCCTACGTTATCGCGCCGATTGTGCTTATACACTTAGGGTCACTTTCTCAATGCCCGGTTATCTTGTATCGTAACGATAAAATGCCGGTTAGCAGAATTTTATTTTCCAAATGTATACTTAAAATAACGTGACGGCGTTGTGGTGCAATGGTTATGGTACATGAGATCCAGGGTTCGATCCCTGCTCAGACCACCTGAAATTTCTTTCGGCGGCGGTTACCTCGCGTGCTGACGGCGACAATATCGGGTATTTATCCATTAAAAAGCTTCTCAAATACTATTCGCAATCGGTGCAACAATTTTAGATCAGTGGGTATTAAACCAGAAAGCGCACAGCTCGCTGGTTGTGAGAAACTCTCAACAATTCCTTCGTGGGATGCAATGGGAATCCACTAATTTAACGTCAACAGAGGTCTAACGCCGGTCAGTAGTTTATTGGAGCGATAAATTAAACAGCTGACAACTGTTCACAACAGCCGTTTTGATTTAATATTGTTATGGTTTAATTATTTGGTCTTCTAAAATTAGCTTGCGTCCTTCCACCAGATTAACAAGTACATGTTCCTCGGCAACTGAGAAGTTGTCCCCGCAGTGTTTGTTTGATTGTTTCCCGCCATAATGTGAATAAATTACACTTTGCTAAAAAAAAAAACAATAATAAAGTAATCAGCTGATATCTTACAGTGCTGAAAACTGTAGTCGTGCATTTCATCAGAGTTGCCAGCATTACAGGGTAGTATTATAAAATACTAAAGTAAAATAGTCCCACAAATTTAAGTACCGAATAGTTAGCAGACACTTTAACCGGAGATTGAGAAAATTGGCCTTATACAAGGTGGCGCAAAAGTAATCCTCCTATCAGAAAATGCTATAAATTTTGCGATTGGCCCCTAATGTCAGTTCTGTTTTGACATTTGTGTAGTAAATACACGTTAATAAACAATGTTACGCTACACTGCTCCAGAACGAGGAATATTGCTGACTATTTATTTGACCAATAATCGGTCGGTGACTTTGACACAACGTGAATTTCGTCGCAGATTTCCTGGCCGTCCAACGCCTACTGGTGAAACACTGCGACGTTTAGCCGCTCGCCTCGAAGAGACTGGCACAACACGAGATGCTGCCAGGCGTGGCACACTCCGGAGTAGCCGTTCTGCAGAGAATATTGCTGCTGTAGCCGAGAATGTCATGGATGCGCCGTCGACATCGACCAGACGACGTGCCACGCAAATGGGTATCAGTCGACGATTTTTACAGCGAACTTTGGTACAAGATTTGAAGATGTTTCCGTACAAAAAGTCCAGACGGTGCATTAGCTGTTAGCTTCTGACCGCCAATCGCGTCTAACATACGCTCAAGCCATCCTTAATCACCACCAAGAGGAAGATGATTTTTCATCAAAAATAATCATGAGTGATGAGGCCCATTTCCATCTTAGCGGGTACGTAAATAAGCAAAATTTATGCTTCTGGGCACTGAAAATCCGCGTGTAACCCACGAAGAGCCATTACACCCGCTCAAAGTCACTGTATGGTGTGCTGTTTTCGCTGGAGGTGTCATCGGACCTTTTTTCTTCGAAGACGTCGCGGGCCAAACGGTTACTGTGAATGGTGAGCGCTACAGAGCAATGATCAACGAGTTCTTTTTGCCGCAACTTGATGAATTGGGATTGTAAAACATGTGGTTCCAACAGGACTGTGCAACGGCACACACTGCACGTGCCACAACCGATATGCTGAAGGATGCATTTCCCGGGCGCCTAATCTCCCGTTTTGGCGATTTGCACTGGCCAGCAAGATCGCCTGATTTGACCGCTCCAGACTTCTTTTTGTGGGGCTTTTTGAAGTCGCGGGTTTATGTCAACAAGCCTCAGACTCTTGCAGCTCTTAAAGACAATATCCGTCAAGAATGTGAGGACGTATCGCCGGAAGTTTTGACCAAAGTGATGGAAAATGCCATAAAAAGGGCTCAAATGACAATCAACTGTGGCGGCGGCCATTTACATGACATCATATTCTCAACTTGATGTAAAAAAAATTAAAAGACCAAATAAAAATAATCCACAAGAATAATCAAAGTTTTTCATTTTTTTTTTAAATTACAGCCAAAAAACATCGGAAGTTTACTTTTGCGCCACCTTGTAATATTAAAATAACAGAAACATGAATCCGGAATAAAATGCGTACAAGTAACAGCGATTGAAAGATTATCACTCATACGCAGTCAGGGCTATAATAGTAATAATATTTAAGACCTTTCATTGTTACATTTACAATTTGTTTTTAAGAGAGCTAGATTTTAAGGCAGAAAAAATCTACAAAAAAGCTGAATTTTTCATTTAAAGAACAGTGTAGTTTTGTAACCAAAAGTAAAAATAATTCATTTTTATTGCATATTATAAGCAGTGTGTCCGTTTAAGCATTTTCGAGGCTAAATTTAGCCTCAAAATCATTCTTTTAGATACCAAAAAATGCGTTTAGCACTTAGCGTATTTTTAGCATTCTTTAATTTTTAGAATGTGTATCGAATCAAATTCAAAAACTCATCTCCAGTAAATCAAAATGAAATCTTTAACCCAGCCAGACGTAACACTGCAACAACAACACATAGCATGGCATAACCATACATATGCGAGTCATAATATTTCCATCCCTGACAAGCAAAACACCCACACATTTACAATTCTAACGGTGACCAGGCCCTATGCTACAAACAGTTTTTGATAGAACTAATTAAACAATTACAGTTAAGATTGCCCAAAAATTGAATTACTCTTCAAAAAGTTTACTTATTTTCTGTAGAAAATTCTTTACAAAAGATAAAACCAAAACTTTTGTCTATTCTCGGCAATGACATTTCTAAACTAGTGTCAATGGTAAAATCTTGTAACAGTTTCAGATTGAAGTTAAGGAATATATCGTAGAAATGCTATCCATGAAAACCATTTTCAGATTTGGGTGAATTTCTATTTCAATTTTTAATGTTACCTGTTAGTAACGCCGAAGTTGAATGGCTTTTCATCCCTGTTAAAACGTCAAGCGCCCCGGCCAATAACATATATTTTGAGCGTCGCTTAATAGCTTACAATTCGCTTTATTTATTATCGTACGCTAAAATCAAACAAATCTAATTTATTATAATTTATGTTAATAACGTTTAAATTCAATTATTTTATATTACATCTATTTTTGGCCTTAATTTGACCAGGCGCTGTTCTTCTTAATTTGCGGGACCAGTGTGTCTTCTCTTGATCTTTGGCAAACTACCGTCGATTGAAGGCAGAAGAGAATTGACAGCTGACAAGTATCAACGTTGACAGTTACCAGATCATTGGTCAGAGAAGGAAGCACTCAATATTCCCATCCCCGTAAGCTTCATGATGAAAGAGCATGCTGTTTACTTCTTGATGTCGAGTTTTGCCAATTTCACAACTGATCGTGTTACAAGACCCTTCACTGTCCTCAACACCGCGCTGCGAACTTACTTATCTTTCGTTCTATGTATATACACAACAATAACCTTGAGACAAGATCCTCTCTAACTTGTATCATCCACAACAATAACGACATCGTTTACACCGATTGGATCTGAGCTTTTCGAAAACCATTTGCACTGTCTAGTGAGGCATGGCAAATATTCTCTGAGTCAGCGTTTCTAAAATTGGTCTGCCAACTGACCAACAATTTTAAAATTTTTTAGTAAAATTTCTCCACTTGAGTTCTACACCCACTGAATCTAAAGAAAAATATTGTTGCAATAACTCATCCATTTTTTCTGTCACTTGCCGTTCATGAGTGCATTCGCAGATGTGGAATATACTTGTTTCCAATGACTTTGTGGAATGCTTACGTCCGTACCCTGACCACCCCAGCCTACATCTCGCTGCCATTAAATCGTCGTTTCCTCCTTCACGTATTTCTAATGGTGCTCCAAGTTTGGCGTTGGTTTTATTCGTGTGTAAGCTGTCATTGGCAAATCTCGAAGATACCCAGCAAAAAATTATGCATGCTAAAAAGCAGTAATGGAAGCAGAAATTCTTTAGAAGCACTAACCAATGCGCTGATAGATGTGCATTATTTCCGAACAAAGTTCCCACTTACAAGCTCTCGATAGTGTCAAATTAAAGCAACATACTCATTGCTTTACTCATTGCTTGTTTGCAGAAAAAAATCAGTTTTTTCATGTGCTTATTTTATGGTACGAAAAAAAAACACGAGAAGTTTTCTCACTTACTTTTAGGCCTCATGGAAGCACTAAAATTTGATTTTTTACTAATGATCGCAAAAAAATATAAAAATATTTCATTTATTGCTTACAAAAAGCATTAGAATAAGGCAGAGCCATGATTCGACCAAAACCAGTGTTTAAAAAAATTAACCGAATATTTTGTAAACATCAATCGGCCTTATTCCCGTTGTCGTCATCAGATTTTTGTCATCTTTATTACTTCGTTATCATATTAAGAAACTTCGAGTTTTTAATGTCTATGTGTTTCATATTTATTTTGTTTGAAGTGGACGACATTTTTCTAGGTACAGTTTTTACTTAAAACAAAACACACGTTCTTCACTACGGCGGTGTTGAACGCTGTGTTAGCAACACAGCATCTTTCCAAGACATTATATAGCAAAATGTAAGCTCCAAGTTTTTTAGAATATGTTAAGTTAAACGATAGTTAATTATATTGAAAAATTTGTATCTGAACTGTAGTGTGGTAACTGTAAATCGTCAAACTGTATGTATATATATATATATATATACCATATACACGGATATACTATATATATTTTATATACATCTGTAATATTAAATTTCTCCGTAATTTAAATTTCATTCATTCATTTTAAATTTTCATATAGTTTAAAGCTCAATAAAATTCCCTATTAATTTAATTAAGTGTCAGGTATTCAAGATTACAATTTTTTAACAATTACAAGAAGCGCTTAAAAATCAATTCGGAGAAGCACTACTGCACTGCATACAAGAAGCAGTAAAGAGCTTTTAAACACTCCAACTGCTTCTAATTTCTAATAATTTTTTCTGGGTACTTGCACGATTCTATTATTTCCCGCTCGAGAGAGTGTTCACTGTTCTGGCAAATCTAAACTTGTAATACTGCGAACATTTTTTAAATTATACATAGGAGACCCCCATTCACGTGAAGTAATATCAAATGAAACTGACTTGGAATTCATATAGCTCTTTGTCACCTCACCAGTCTAACTTGTGATACTTGCTGTATAGACTTCCACCTGGTTTTCCACCTTTCAAATGAATGTAATATATATCCTAATACAAATATGAATATGATCCGGAGTATTTTTATTTCACACTTTGTACAAAGCAACACTCATGTTCCGGTTTTCAGTTCGATCAAAAATATTATGACTTACAACTTTGTATTATGATATGAATTTTCAGAATTATTATATTAATATTATCAAATATTATTTTACGTTGTACTCGTACCTCTGTGATTGTATGTTGTTATTTGACTTTTTGTTACCTCTAATGACAATGTTTCATTAATATAAATTTATCAATATATCAGAAAATACCATGGTAATCTCTTAAAAATTAATGATATTGGGCATGTTTTGTTATCCCCTGCTGAACTAAATTTTCAAACACTTTGTATGGAGAGCCTAATAAAATTGATTAACTCCTCGTGCAAAATGGTATAAAAATTTGTTTAGCAGGGAAGAAAAAACAGGCATATTTTTTCGATTAGTTGAGGAATGAGAAATCGAACATTACATGCCAACTACTTAACAAGTTGATTAGCAAAAGCTAACGAAATTAAAAACATGTGCTCTAGCGTGTACCCTACGGCCTAATACACTGAAAGCTTTCTATGGTCAGTTTGATATATAATGGGTATGATTTTTTTGCCGCCGCTAAACTAATATTTCCAACATTTTATAAAAAGATAAACTTAAACTTTAGAGACCCATTACATGGTGGTAGAGAGACTAGAGTAGTGGGATCAAAAATAATACATACCTAATTAGTATGTTATCGTTGGACGCTGCTAAAATACATAAGAAGTTTATGCAAAGTTGTCGAAAAATTTATTTAGCGGGACAATGAAAATATACCAAATATATGCTACCGTATATATACTAGTAACAGCTCATTGAGTAAAATGGGGGAGGTATCAAAGCATCGAATAGTTCCATGACACGAGTGCTAGTCTCCCCGCCGCTCACTCAATGGCCAATTGGAAATAACGTCAATTACAGTAAACTGGACCATTTAGAGGATTCTCAGCAATATTATCCGAGCGTCAGGCTTTAAAATTGTTTAGCTATTAGCCCACAACCTTAATTTTGTAGACTTGAAAAAAAAACGCAATATGAAAAGATGTTTAATTTAAATATGTTTTCTTTTATACACCCCCATTAAGGGGTGCAACTTGTTACAGAAGTCATATACATGCTTGAAAATAACGTAACTGAAAGCCGGAGCAAATATATAGTATAACTTACTTTACTTTCGGTAGGAAACAAATCTGATACAGAAGTGGCAATTTTATCGAACAGTTTCGTAGTGGTCTCTACTGTGTTTTGTAGAAGATACTCTGTAACACAATTCGACAATATTAAATTGCCATAAATTTTCAATTTTATTTACATTTATAATATTTACATTTCGTTTAAGCATAAGTAATATTTACAGAGTTTCAGATTTTTCTTCTTTTTCAACTTAAAAATAGGTTGTAATTTACAAAATATTTTTTATAATATATACAAAATTTTATCGGAGGGAAAAATTTAACAAAAACCTATTTAATTTTTTATTTTTTTATAAAACCAACTAATCCTACTTAAACTACCTAAATTATGCTAACTCATTTATATGGATATAATCAGAATTAAAACACCTGATGTTAAAATTCTGCGTAAGTCTAGTTACCTTGTCCAGGACCAATTCTATATCCGCAAGAGCATGAAGTCTATCAGTCGAAAAGAACCATGGAAGGTTATAGATCAATTTCAATAATTTGTTCTGACATATTTGCAGTTTTTTAATATGACAGCATGCACTAGAAGACCATACGGGGGCAGCGTAGAACATTACAGCGTGGAAAATAGATTTAAGAATTAATTTTTTATTATTAATGGTAAGACTAGAATTCCGATTTATAAATGGATACAGAATTCGGATTAATAAGTTCACCTTGTCAACTATATATGGTATGTGGTCCTTAAATTTCATTTTGGGATCAAGTATAATACCTAAATATTTAACCTTTTTGTCCCACTGGATAGATTTGTTGTCGAAAATAATATTTGATTGAGGTAGATAACAAGCTTTTAGTTTTCTGGTAAAATATATTGCCTGTGTTTTGTCTAGGTTTAGCATGATTTTCCATCTATTAAAGTAAGATGCCATTTCACCTAAGGCTCTTTGTAGTTTAGCTATTATATCCGCCGAGAAGATTCCGGAGCTAAGAATCGCTGTATCATCCGCAAAAATGGACATTGTGCAGTAATCCAATTGAGGAAAGTCTGCTGTATATAAATTATAGAGGATAGGTGACAAACATGAACCTTGGGGACAACCCGCGGTAATAGGAAAGCGCGGAGAACGGTCTAGACCAACGTGAACTTTAAAAGTACGCGATGAGAGAAAACTTTGAATTATTTTCACCAATTGTGTAGGGAAATTAAGATTCAACATTTTATAAATAAGGCCATCTTGCCATACCGAATCAAATGCGGCTTTGACGTCTAGTAAAACCATGCCAGTCGATTTTTGGTGGTTGAAATTAATTTTAACTAGATTCCTGATTCTAATTAATGGATGAATTGTATTATGTTCTCTTCTAAACCCAAACTGTTGAGGTGGAACAATGTTGTTGGCCTCAATGAAATCCGTCAATTTTTCCTTGATAACTCTTTCCAGAATTTTGCTTATTGACGATAACAAACTGATAGGACGGTATGAAGATGGGGAATCTCATGGTTTGTTAGGTTTTTTAATTGGAATAACTTTTGACTCTTTAAATTGTTGGGGAAAATAGCACTGGCTAAGGCAAGCATTTATAATAATTGTTAGTACCTTGATTCCCTTATTAGGAAGTGCTTTAATGCATCTATTATTGATACCGTCAATTCCAGGCGATTTTTTATTCTTCAGAGATTTTACTATCGCTGAGATTTGTGAGGCATTTGTTTGAAAATTTACTGAAGGGTCTAGATTTAGTAACCTAAATGAATCGAGGGTATCATTGACTCGGGAGGATGTGGCGGAGTCACCAAGATTTTCAGAAGAAGAATGATTCGAAGCAAATGTTTGCGCCAGTATGTCACATTTTTCGCGATTTGTATTATAACGAACTCCATTTTGCCTTAATATAGAAATGTTATGAAATTTTTTCCTTAAGATTTTGGTTAAATTCCAGAGTAGAAAGCAATTTATTCCAATTTTTGTTTCTAAAATTATCTATTTCTACACGGATTTCCAGATTTAAGGTTTTCATTTCATATAAATCGTTCAGGTTCCTATAACGTTGCCATTTACGCCGATGACTATTTCTCAGTCGAATCATATTCCTGATATGATTTGGCAATGACCTCATTACTTGAGATGGCCGAATCTTAGGTACACTATACGCAATCGCATCGTTAAGCACGTTTATAAAATTCGTAAGGATTTCATCAATTTGTTCATTATGTTCAATATTGTTGATGTTTGAAACTAGCAGGTGTCTGTTTACAAATTTAGAAAATTTTCTCCAATTCGCATTATTAAAGTCATAATGAAGAATTGACGAACTATTGTAATACCTATTTAATGTAATTTTTACTGGTAAATGGTCAGAACTTAGATCATTTATAACTATTGCGTTGGAACATATATCAGGTATATTAGATAGAAACAGATCCAGAGTAGAACCCTGCCTGTTAGCGCTCGCAGGTATGTGAGTGTGATCGCAGGGGTATTTTATATCAATATTATAAGAATCAAGTTTTTCGTACAGAATATTTCCCCAACAGTTTGCTCTTGCACAGCCCCATAAGTGATGTCTGCTATTAAAATCACCACCCAATAAATACTTATCATGTACGGTAAGTTTGTGAATATCAGATGCAAACTGTCGTTTTCTTAATCCATCAATCCCTGCTAAACCACCAGGAAAATAGCATGCGTAAACATTTATACAATCAGTATCTGTGAAAAGTGTTATACCAATATTTTCAATTAGCTCTGTGTTAACAATCGGTAATAGCTGATGTGGTGGTATGTTTTTCCGAATAATAATAGCTACACCACCTCCTCTGACATTTGTTCTGTCATTTCTGTAGACATAAAATTCATTGTGTCTAATTGAAATATTTGAGTTAAGTCCTGTTTCAGTAACTAGACAAATATGAATATTATAACTTATTAAAAATTGAAAAAGTTCTATGCTTTTGTGCCGAATGCCTCTGGCATTCCAAGTAATTACATTTATATCATTATACATTATGTTAAAAATTTACATGCAAGGTTAGTTATTACCTCAAATTGGTCTGCCTTATTCTTACAATTTCTGAGATTAGTTATTAATTCTAACGTTAGGTTTTTTATCTCCTGTATAGAAAATAATTCATTCGAAGCATTACTGGGGTTGTTACTGCCGTGGTTGTTAATGTTACCATTGCTGTTGTTGACATCTCTATGAAATTGCCAACTAAATGTTGAAGCAGGTGTACGTTGTCGCAACGTGTCAGGAAAGTTAGTGTTGTAGTTGGCAGTTGTAGGGCGACTGGCATTTCGATGGATGTGACTTCGTGGCGATCGTTGTACACGTTGTCTAATGTTAAGATAATTAATCTTACTTATACATTGATCGAAAGTAGATTTGTGATTTTCTTTACAATTTGCACATTTCGATTTAGATTCCGTGCAGTTAGCAGTCTTGTGTTCTCCAGCGCAGTTTGCACAGTAAGTTTTGACCTTACAACGACTAGAACCATGACCAAACATTTGGCAGTTGTGGCATTGAGTAATCTTCGTTTCATTCGCTCGTTGGAACTCCCATCTAACCTTCAAATATTCAATTACAGAATATTTTTGCCTGAGTTCTTTAATAGTGATTGTTTGTCGTTGAAGATATTCGACGTAAAAAACATATTCGCTGTTGTTTTGGTTCCTTTTAACCACAATTTTGACGTCTAAACATTTCAGACCCATTGCAATTAGTGTCTGTTTAATAGTCATTGGATCATGCTTATCGAGACCAAACAGAATAGCTTTGTACGGTTTATCACTTTTGGTGGCGTAGGTGAAGAATTGGTACTTATCAATTAGAAGAGCCTGGATAGAATCAAAATCTGATTTAGATTTAAGGAATAATTTGAGGCCAATTGAAATTTTCCTGATAGCATAGTCAGTAATTTTGATAGCTTTACAGAGTTCGTGCACTTCTTCGATTTTACATTTTAATATTGTGATTGGAGGAATATGTACTCTATCAGTTTTTTTTACTATTATTTCATCGTCTGAAATATCATCATCAACAGTTTGCAGTGGAGCAAAATAATTGTGACGAGATGCACTTTGTGCATTACTGTTATTTGCTTTGGGTTTTTTTCTATTCATATTTTCAACGACTGAGTCGTAAACATTGTTACACACATGTGTACGTTTAATATTGTTCGTTTAAATTGTTTTTGTTGGTTTTTATGAGTTTTGTTTGTTTTTGTATTTCACATAGAACTGAATTGTTGAATTGTACTGCTGTAACACTATGAATGATGTTTGGCTGACAACAAGAGCAATCGAAAATACGTCTCTCTTCAACAAGAGCTCAAGCGGTACTGATTCGACAATATTCTGCCATACTTAGTGTCCAAAATATTATTAGTCGCATAAAATTTTAATACGTTCTGCCCATTTAAAGTTTTATTTAAAATTCTTTCCACAGAAATCTAAAAATATAAACATATTATTTGAGACTGCTAGTCTTTCGAAATATGAAAAAGGCCTTGTTAGGATATCAGTGAAAATGGTGCGATCCGCGGAAAGAGAAATGGAATGAAACTCTTCAATTTGTAAGAAGTCAAACTATCATTATGCTTTCGATTTACACCATCAGTGTTGGAGAACGGTTGTTTAATTTGATTGACATAAATGTTAAAACTTACTTCTTCAAAACCACTGAACGCATCTCGTTGTGATAGAGAGAGGGTAGTATTCGTAGCTGCAGCTACTTCATTTGCAAGCTGAAAAATAAAAATAAAAAATTACATTCAAATAACTAAAAATATAGCATTACATTTGACCTGATATTATTGACACTTTTTCAGATTGTTTTGAAAAATAAGGCGTGGTCCGTACTGGCACCTTGGAATTATATTGTCCAAATCTCTGTCAGAGACATATTTCAGACTTTCTTCACTTAAAGACTGTTCTGTAAAAAGTAGGAAGATAAGATCAAAGAAATTAAACGGTTTATATTACATTTGATCCCGTAAGTACTATTCATGGTACAATAATATCTACGTGACAACGATTTTCTTTTCTTCCATTGGCTTCAGTTGTCAAAGTAAACTAATGCATACCAACAACACAAGAATGCAAAAGAGTAGAAAAACAAAATACAACAATCACGTGAAAAATATTAAATCAGCTATTCAAACGACTTTACCTGTAGATATTTGTATACTATGGTACTATTTTTGCCATTTCGAAAATTTTCAACCAAGTTAACATAACCAAATAAACATAACCCCAATTCTCCACCTACATCGCGCATGAACTAGTTACATTTTCTATGATTTAATTTGAAAATTGAGGTTATGTTTTCATACAGATATCATACCATAGATTAATACTTATAGTAGATCTACTAGTTTTCCCACCAAATTTATGACATTTGGCCTGGTGTGATATTTACGTTTAATGTTGAAAAGAATTGCTTTACTAATACCAGATAGAGGCAATGGTTCAAACCAACGAACAAAATAACAACAACGGCATTTCGTTTTGTGTGTTAAAATTATTGTGTTAAATACCACACAAATGTATGCTAACAATCACATTCAATAAAAAAGTTTAAAACACATTTAAATTTCACAGTTTTTCACCAAAATGGCATGAAAAATTAAAGCAAGAAGTTATTGTAATCCCACCTGGTGTATATCACTTTTCGTCAAACATCTCTCTATCACACCGACCGCATCACGAAGAGTGTGAAAGGAAACGTCAGATGAGCCAAATAATCTCTCTAGTCTGAGATTACTCTATGTATCATCCCTTAATTGTTTTTTAAATCAAGGTAGCTGTGATATGTGCATGTGATTGTATGTTCGTATGCATACATATGTTGGTACCTAACAAAAACCACGTCTAATAAATTATGCACACTACAACCCGGTGTAATAGCATAGCTTTTGCGAATATGAATTGAATGCATTTTGTTTTATTCTGTGTCGTGTTGAAAAAAGTTTTTCATTTTATTGTAGGTAATTAAAATAAAACAAATACGTATTCCATTCATATTCACAAAATATATAAATGCGATAATTTCAACTACTTACCTTCGAATATCTTCCCTTTTAAATGATCCAAAAGATCGCCAAATGGTTTTTTCCAATCTTCTCCGTTGTCCATTTAGTTTCTTTTTGCTGCCGATTTTTTTCGTTTATTTTGTCTTCCGATTTTTAAAATTTTTGTTTTTCCGATTTTTGAAGTTTTTTTCTTCCGATTTTTTTAAGTTTTTTTCCTACCGCACAGTTTTAAAAGAGCACACAAACTGAAAATTTTTAAAAAGTTGTCATTTCTCAAACAATAGTCTATGTATATACAAATATACAAATTGTATTCGTAGCAGGTGATACCAGTAGGTGCCGTTATTGTAAATAACAATAATAAAAATTTTATTATTGTTTAGTGGCCCGAAGCTGTCGAACAGAACAGAAATGTATACCAATTGGGACCAAATCGGGTGAAACAAACAGACGAAATTCGAACACAACTTTGCAACACGTTTCAATCGTGATACAATTATCGTTACCTGTAATGCCCAAACACGTAACCCTCAAAAAATCGAAATTATTTCTTTGATTGATTATAATACATAAACTTAAAGCATATATCTACAAAATCTTTGACTTCTGAAACCCTAAGGATAAGCTGTGAAAAAATTGCGTTAAGGAATAAAATTCTTTTGATTTTATTAGTTTTTTTCCATCTCTACATTAAATTGGTAAACGCAATTAGGGTATGTAAGTGCTGCCAATTCTTAAGTATTAAAAATGGTCAGCCGATTTGTGGTTTTCTTCTTTTCCGTGGTTATGCTGTCAAATTATGATTAGCTAACATTTGGTTTATTGATACAATTTAATGAATTTCAAATAAGATTATATTTAAACGGTTGATGTTGTATCAAGTACATAAGACAAGCTTATTTATAATTAATTATACTTTAATTTAATTTTTTGAATTTTGTATACCTAGTGGTTTTAATAAATGAGATAAGTTTGACAAGTTAAAGACGGAACTTCTAATGTCTTAACCTGGTACATATTTCTACAAAGTATCATAATGTGGAATATATGATACAATTAGAAGAGGTAATCGTATAAGCTTAACTGCGTTGTGTTTTTTTCATTTGTTTTCATTAGCATTTGCTTCTTGATAAAATTCCAAACAAGTGCAAATGAGAAACAACTTAAAGCGTAAATGTTGTATCAATCTAGATGAGCTGCCATAATTTATCTCATTTTGTGTACATCATGGTTTGTGTTAATTAGGTGATTTCAACAAAGTATGCACTGAAATTCTAATGTGCATTCCCGGTAGAAGTTACAAGTTAAAACACAAATCTAAAATACGAAGCAAATCTTTGAATGAAGCTAATCTGAAGTAGAAATTCATTTGTTTACTATTCTATTCTATAAACTGACTGTCAAATTCACATGTACGTTTTTTTTTCTACATCTTTGTTTAGGTTTATTGTTGGTACACCTTCGGGTTGAATTTGATAGTAAGCGCACAATGCAAAAATAAACTGCCATTGGTTGGCGCCTTGCCGTCGTAGTGCTTTTACCGATATCTAAAGTACATTTCTCTCAAACGAAGATTAGTTTAAGGAAAATTCATTAAATTTTAATCGAAGCGAGTTGAAATTTTATTAATGATAATAATTATAATTGATCTAATTTAATTATAATTATAATTATAATTTATAATTAATTATAATTTAATTTTAAATTTAATTATAATTGAACTTAAAATATACTTGAATTATTTTACTAAAACATAGAACTACATTTTTGTAAAACTAATTTACATACCTAGATGTAAATACAATTCACATTTTCCTCATAGTTAGTAAAGTAAACATTAGTATTTTTTTTATTAATCGAAAATTCGTTGAACCAAGTTATATTTTTCATACAAAATTGTTTGCATTATTTTCAACAGTAATATTATTTCAGGAAAATTAACTAACTACTGTGGATGTTTCTGAAATTATACACAACATTTTTCTGAGCAAAATTATTTCAACGACATATGCAATTAGCTGATGATACCTAGTTGAAGAATTTATACCATAATGAAATCATTTCGTTCAAAGCTAGTCCAATGTAAAACAGAATTTGGTAAATTTTCCCCCATTCGAAAAGTCTGTGATCTGACTTTGAAAATGAGTAAATACTTACTCAATGCGAGTAATTATTTACAAAGTTTTACGGACTTTTCAAATGATTGCTCACTTTTTAATGGTGGACAAAATTAATTGCCTTATAATTATAATTGAACTTAAAATTTAAAATTAAGTTTAGTTATACTTCAATGTAAGAAACCATTTAACGACAGGTTAGGAAATGATTTAACTCAGGCTGAAGAAATTTAATAATTTTTAATTAAAACTTCCTAAATACATATTTTTTCACACAAAATTTGTTCCATTCTATTATTTATTCGAGTGTAAGAAATAATTACTTCATCACAGTACGCATTTACACATTTGTTGGAAGTTCTTATTTCATTTGAAAATTCTAAGTTGAGGATATTTATAACCTAACTCCAAGTCCATGAACTATTTCCTATCGCTTTATGGTAAGGAAATTTTAGTTAGATGTAGTTAATTTTTCAATTTTTCAGGAAAATTTTACTACACATATAAAGTGTGAAAGCCAAACACCAATTTTCGCTGGCCTGTTTGGGCCACACCAGTATGGCTCTAGGCCTGGAAAATCGGCAACTGACCAGATTTTGACGCAACACCAAATCGTGGAGAAGATCCACGAAAAACAAATTAGCACCAAGCATCTATTGGATCCAGCACAATACGGGAGAATCCCTACGAACCAAAGCCTGAGCTTGATATTCCTGCAAAACTCATACGCCTTTGCAAGATGACTTGACGAACACCAAATCCGCAGTGAAAGTTGGTAAGGATCTTACAGCTCTTTTCGAAACTAAGTGATGCCTCAAGCAAAGCGAAACCCTATCGTGCGATCTCTTTAACATGTTAATGGAGATCACTATGAGAAAAGCTGCAGTCAACATGAATAAAACCATTTGTATCAAAAGCCACGCGCTGCTCGCGTATGCTGATGGTATAGATATCAATGGGCGCATAATAAGAGAAGTTACTGCAGTGTTTTCGAAAATTGAGAAGTAGTCAGCGAAAGTGGGGCTGACTGTAAATGAGGATAAGACAAAATTGATTGTTTCTATTAGCATTGGCCTCCATGCGATTAGACAAAAGCGTGAACGTTATTAGCCGTCATAATTTGGAGTTGGAGGATGAATTTATATACCTCGGAACAACGACGTCATCCTTGAGATCAATCGTAGAATTGTGGTTCTTAATGGATGTTATTTTGGGCTAATCTCGAGTAACAAAAGTCCAGTTATATCACGCCCTCACACAGTCTGTCTTGCTTTATGTCGCAGAATCCTGGGTCGTATCGTAAGCAGACGAGACATCCCTAGGAGCCTGCGAGAGAAAAATACTCCAAAAAATGTATGGCCCCATAGTGCACATAACGGTGTGTCGCAGGAGCCATGAGCTGTATCCCGACGTTTACATAGTTAAGCGGATGAAAATAACGTGATTTTGCTGGCGAGACCACGACATTAGAATGGATGAAGACGAACCAGCACGAAGGGTTTTCGAAACCCAACTCGAAGGAAACGAAAAATAGGAAGACCAAGAAAATAGACGAAGCCCTGCGCAAATTTCTTATTTACAGATAAGGCAGATAAGGCAAAAGGTCGAACTAGTTGTCAAGTTAATACCTTACGATATGTCTAGGTGGGCATTGCTATAACTGTTTTTCCAACCATCCACCATAATAATCACTTTCACATATTTCTATTTCAATATTTTATATTAAAATTAACTTTTACATAGAAAAAGTACTTTTTAATAGTTATTGATATTAAACCGAACAATTATAAAAGAACGAAATTTGTTATCTTCATTTTATAAGATGCCTGACCCCCAGGGTTGTTCGAGACCGAATAAGTTAGTATGTAAGATACTTGGTGTCTTCAAATCGATATATCTCGATTGCTAGTACTAGACGTTAAAGTATATTGACGTATACATTTTTTTTACCGATATAACTTTTGCCGGTAAGCAGTACCCCTGCCTATTTGGGCTGCTGCACGGTGTCATTAATAGATTTCTTCTTTTTTGATAAACCGTTGCCAAACGAGATTTCGTTAACTTTAGAAATAGTAGGGTGTTGTGGTTATTATATTTTTGTTATTATCATGACGATTCGAACTCGAACAATTTAAAAACAAGGCATGAAATCAGTTATTGTCTATATTATATAAAGGCTCATCTCCTTTTTTGGAACTTGACAAAAATTATAAGGAAAAAATCCAAGAACATTCCTATTTCAAAACATAATAATTCACTCTTCACTACAACGGCAAAGAAGTGTGAATTATCAGCTCAGAATTTTCATGATATCCATGCACACTCTACTAACCTTGGGAACTCATCTACAGAAATCATAGTGACAGACACAATTAATGAATACAATTCTAGCTCATGTTCGAGTACTATTATTTCTATTACATTTGTTAACATGTCTGTAACAGTGAAACGACTGAAATCCAGGAAATCCCCCAGGAGTGGATGGCATAAACAACAGTTGTCTTAAAGCGATTCCAAGAAAGGTCGTACAATTTTTGAAAATTTTTTGTAAACAGTTGCCTCAAGTTAAGCTATTTCCGTAACAAGTTCAAGTAGGCAAAAATAATTGCGATTAGGAAACCCAATAAATCTTGTGACGCCCCATCTTCATACCGACTAATAAGTTTACTGTTGTCCATAAGTAAAATACTTGAAATAATTATTAAGGAGAAACTTTGAAACTGGATGAAAATAACATTTGAATTTTGTAGGGAGCACAATACCATTCATCCCCTAGTTCGGTTACAACAATTCGTCAAGTCAAATTTTAGCCAAAAAAGGTCAACCGGAATGGTAATACTAGACATAAGGGCACCCTTTGGATCCGTATGGGATGATGGTTTAATATATAAATTAATACGTTTTAACTTAATATAATAAAGATAATCCATAGTTTCTTTTCCTACAGAACATCTAGAGTCCATATCGGTTATGTATCCTCTGAGGTATTCCATATAAGTATTAATGCGGGCTTCCACAGGGCTCCTATTTATCTCCAACACTTTATAATATATGCGATATACGGCTGATATTCCAATTTTAAATATCTGCATAATGTCCATATTCGCTGACGACACCACTGTATTATGTGCGGGTAAATTATCATTACAAATTCTGTCAAACCTACAATTGGCCCTTGCTAAATTAATTGAATATTTCATAAAATGGAAAATTTAAATAAATTGTGACAAAAGTCAGGCGATATATTTCACCAGAAAAAGGAAGGAATGTTACATTCCACAAAATAATGTTAGTGATAGTGAAATGAAATGAAATGGGAAAATAGTGTAAAATACTTAGTTGTAGACTTAGACACAAAACTAACCGAATAAACAATTTTGTTGGAATTCAAGTTTAATTCAACAGTAATTCCAGCAATGTTTTACAATTTCAAGTGTTGAATTCAACTTGAATTACACTTTAAAAAAATACCAATCTCCACCAAAATTCACCCTTGAATTCAATTCGAACAATAAAGTTTAGTTACAATGTAATTCATGCATTGAATTACAGTTTAAATTAAAGCCTTATTTCTAGCCTAATTGCAAATTCGAACGAATGCATTGATTACATGATATTACATAAAACTATTTAGATGTATTTAAATGGAACAGCATTAATACGTAGGATATATAGATACATCATAGTAATATTTTATACATAATTTATTACATCTATAGATCTGACATATATTTTGCTCAGTTCTGCGAGAAAGAAATATCAACATTTTGAGAGGTCCATTTTTATTCGGCTAAACCAAAAGGCACTTTTAACATTTATGAGCTGTTATATCCTCTTATTGAAATATTCTATCCCTTCGACAAAAAAATATTTTCAATACTTCAAATAACTTTAAAATGAAATTTGAAATCAAGTTTAAATTCAAACAATTTTCAAGCATTTGATTTTTAGAAATTTTTGTGCTTATTGGGAACATACAAAGATCACATTTCTAATATTGTAAACAAATCTTACATACTTATAATATCCCTTTATCCTTTTATAAACCGGAACCCGGCGTCAAATATTGTCAACAAAATGTTGATTCTAATATTAATTTTCCATGCTGTTATGTTCTTTGCAGCTCCTGTTTTGGTCAAAAGTGCAAATTGTCACTTGAAAGGGCTCCAGATACTTCAAAATAAACTTTAAAAGTGAATCTACAATCTGCCTAGATATTGCTCTACGGCAAGACTTCACCAACTCAAGATCGACAAATTGTCCGAAAATTTTAAAGCCAAATGTTTCTATTCAGAATGTAATCATATCATTGAGATGGCCTCATGGCAAATTAAATGGTTTTAATTTCATTGCACAGTCGGTGGTGCAATGGTAGTGTGCGCGCCTCTTGTACATGAGATCTTGGGTTCGATCCCTGCTCAGATCACCTTAATATTTCGTTCGGCGGCGGTCACCTCGCATAGTGACGGCGACACTATCGAGTATTTAGCCATGAAAAAGCTACTCAAAATACCGTTCGGAATCGGTGCAAAACTGTAGGTCCGTATCAGTGAGCGAAAACAGGAAAGCGCACAGCTCAGTGATTGTGAGAAGCTCTCCACTGCCCCTTCATTGGATGTAATTAGAAACCATTTATTTTCTTTTTAAGTAGTTTATATATGCACAAAGGCTTTTCGGAAATTTTTACCTCCATTTATAATATTAAAATCATATCGTAATACACTCCGGTTCACTTATTTAAAGGCACTAAAAATTCCATATTCAGCAGCCTGTATCTTTTGCAATTTGTAACAGGTTGCAGAATTTTAAAATGGAAATGGAAGCTAGACATCTTGAGATATAAAAAAAATCATGACAATAGTAGTTGCTTAACTAAAGAACGTTTTTTGAGCAATTTATAAAAAAAGTACAAAAATGTGGTATTTTTTTGGTTCACTTGAATAAAGGGACTATATTATTTTTTATTATTTTGAAAGTAACCGATGATTTTTTGTAGGGAGCGTTTGTTTATTATAATTTGTTACATCTCAATCATTTTACGAGTCAAAATGGCAAAACAAAAAATTATAAATCTATCGGAAAAAACTAAAATCGATGTTTACCGTTCTGAAGGATATTCTAATCGCGCAATAGCTAAAAAATTGGACGGAGCCCAACAGTTGTCGACAATTATATCAAGGACCCCGAGGGGTATGGAACAAATTTTAAAGGAAGGGTTTCATTGTCTTTATCTACGTATGAGAAAAGAAAAATCATCAGAATTGCTTCCAATTCTGCCTTATCCTTGTCAAAAATAAGAGCTAAAGCTGGAGTGGAAGCGAGCAAGTCGTCAGTACGCAGAGTAATTAAGAGCTGTGAGTAGGTTAAATACCTGAAATTACAAAAAAAGCCGCCACTTAATGCTCCTCGTTAGGATAACCGGCTGCAATTCGCAAGAGACTACATGCAGCCAAGAAGTCATGTTAATGACTGGATAACCGTTATATTTACGGATGAGAAGAAGTTTAATTACGATGGGTCTGATGACTAAAACTATTATTTCCATGATCTGCGCAAAGAAAAACACTTTTGAACCGACATCACAGCCGAGAGGGCTGCGTTATGGTGGGGGTGCTATTACGTACTATGGCACCATCGGTCTTGAATTTCAAAGTGCAAAAATGACTGGTGCAAGCTTTAAAACGTTATTGGAATCGGCTTTTCCGAAGTTCAGTGAACTATTTGGTCCCATATCTTGGATATTGCAACACGATAATGCCCCTATACACAATGCCAGAGTAGTAAAGGAGTTCATTGCAATCCATAATGTTAATATTGTTAACTGGCAACACTATTCGCCAGATCCAAACATCGAAAATGTCCGGGATAGGTGATCTCGTAAGGTCTATGGAGGAGGTAGACAATTTGATGACAAGCAGTCATTAATTCAGGCCACTACGGATGCTTGGAACAAATTTCGTTGGATTACATAAATTCTCTTTATCTCTCAATGAAAACCCGTATATTTGAAGTTATTAAAACCAAAGGGGGTTGTACCCATTATTAATAGTTCTTAAATTCAGAAAATTAAATTAAAAAAACAAGAAAACTGTTTTTCATTAAAATTAGTTAAAGTGCTTTTACTCAAGTGAACCAAAAAAAAAATAGCAAATTTTTGAACTTTATTTTATAAATTGCTCAAAAAAAAGTTATTTAGTTAAGAAACCACTATTGTCGTGATTTTTTTTTAATATCTCAAGATGTCTAGCTTCCATTTTCATTTTAAAATTCTGCAATCGGTTACAAATTGCAAAAGATACAGGCTGCTGAATACGGAATTTTCGGTGATGGGGGCTGAACTTGAGTGCCGGAATTGGCTATTTTGTCATACTTTACTACGTTGGTGTTTAACATTTTCTTCACTTCTTCTAAGAGGACTTTTTAAAATCGAGATTTTATACCACACGCTGAAAAAAATGTCCCCAGCAATATATTGCAGCAAACATGTGTATTTTTTTGTTTCTTTATTGTTTGCTCCGTTATTGTTATTACCTGTTTTCAACAAACACATACATATATTATAACGTATTAATCATTGTGTCTCAAACATGTAATATGGAATAGCAAACGCAATGTATTTGGACACAAGTATACGATATTTCTGAGAAGCTACAAACACATTATATTTGCATCCAACCAACAAAATGGGGATATAGACATAGCCCCAATAAGAGCATCCCAAAGTGTCACGCTGCTTCAGGAAATATTTTTTAAGTCATTTAAGCTAAGCTTCTTGAAAAGCTTTCATGCTCCAAACGACACATTTATATTCTTAACGACATTATAGTAGGGACAACAAAAAAAATGGTATCCCACAACATTCCATGAAGGGATTGGTAAGAGCTTCTCACAATCAGTGACATATGGGCTTTCTCCTTTTAAACTCACTGATTTGGACCTACCGGTTCCGTACGATATTTCGAGAAGCGGTTTCTTGGCTAAGTACGTCGCCATCACTAAACGAGGTGATCGACGTGGAAATAAATGTAAGGTGGTCTGAGCAAGGGTCAAACCCACGTTCTTATGTACAAGAGCCGCGCACACCAACCATTGCACCACAGACGGCCGAAAATATATGCTCTTTTTGCCCTGAAGAAAATCGATCGCATTTGCTAAAGGCCCCATAAGCTTCATGTGTTCCTCCGATTACGTCTGCTAATTTTCAGACGAGGACGCAATTCCGTTGAATGTGTTGTATGTTGGAATAACAGTTTTTCGGAATCCTGAAGAGCGTTCCAACTCGCTATTCACGGACTTTGACGTTTAAACCGTCATGGATTACTTCTGAAGATTTTGATTTATTGCGTTTGTTCTAAAGTTGTGTGCACCTATACAGAAAGCCAATAGATAGATGTGGAAAGTATGCAGGTGAAACGAAGTCAACTTTTACCTATTGAAAGACCTTGCATGAATATCTTTTATATTCTGACTGGAAGAAATTATAATTTTGGTGACAAAACTAAATCCATGTGCAAGGGCGACAAAATTATAGGAAATTTTGTTGTTAAAACATTCTGGTCTGACGGTTGAAAACTTAAAAAACTGTTCGCCTACAAAACATAACTAGTATACAGTCGTTAGTATGGAAAATGATTTTTGAAAATTTTCAGAAATCAAAAAAAATATTAATAATTATTTGCCCACTATCAATTTGGGCTTAAAAGAAACAGAATGGATAGAGGTCTATAACAAAAAAAAATTTCGAGAAATTCGAGAAAAATTCGTATACAAAAACACTTTGGATATTTTTTTTAATATTTTTTCTAAAAAGTACAGAAAAAAACAAACAGATTTAAAAAAAATGTCCCAGGACAGCTATTATTGAGGAAGCTATGACCAATAGTCCAAAACAGTCCTTTAAAAAAATCAATTTTTTTAAAAATCAATATCCTTTGAACGAACAATTACAACAACCTGAAAATTGACTAGGAACGGTTGCTTAATGGTTACCACAAAATATCACAAAATGGCGGAAATCAAAAAGAAAAATTTTCAAACTGTCCGATTTGACTTGGAATGAATGCTCCATATATAGTATAGTTTGATTATTAAAAAAAATTTTCACTTGTTTGTAAGCCACGATTGCTTGAACAACTTGCAAGATTTTGAATACGGATCATTGATGGAATCGTCACTATCGAAATGTAGTTCGCTCATATTATATTTTTATAATTTATTTAAATTTATTAAAATAAACCATTCTTGCTCCTATTGCTCGAAGTAAAATACAAATCGTAGGGCGAGGATTCTCCTTTTCATCCATAAATTATGGAAAATAATCAAGTAACTTTAAACTGAAAGAAGCAAGTAAATATCATAGTTGTGTTCTGTTTATGTGTCATAAATATCCATTTCATACAGTAGATATCGTCAGCTAAAATGCAAAAGAACGTAACTACAATTTTCATTTTGTTCAAAGGAGTTGAAAAAAAAACTGTAAAAAAATACAAAAAATTCAATTTGCCAGTATATTTTCGAATCTTACGAAGGTATGACTTTACTTTAGCAAAGATTTGAAAATTTGAATTGAAAAACTAATTCCTCGCCCTTTTAGGACGATTGCTTCTTCTCTTGGAAATATAAATTAAAATTGTAGTTACGAGGATTTGCATTTCTGCTAACGATATAACCATAAAGTGGTGACGTCTAGAGTACCGATTTGTCTTAGTAAATTTACCAAGTATGGTGTGGTTGTATATGGACGTTGAATGTTGGAATGTATTGCTTTAATAATACCACACAGAGCCAATGGTTCAAACCAACCAGCAAGAAAACAGCAACGGCATTTCGATTTGTGTGTTAACATTGTTGTGTAAATACACCACAAATACATATATGCTAACAATAAAAAATAACGATATAAGTGCAAAATACGTATAAATATCACATTTCTTAACCAAAAAGACATGACAAATTCGAGTCAAACATTTTTATAATTCCACCTGTTGTACGTTAATTTACGTCAAATAAATCTATATCGCACCCGACCGCACCTCGAAGAGTGTAAAATTAAACGTCAGATGAGAAAAATGACAGCTTTAGGTGATATAACTCTATGCAAATAATGCTCATAACTACATATTTACTTTGTAATATAGCAAGGACTGTATAATAATTTGTTTTATCTTAAAATTATTGATATATGTTTGTTTATCGAATTTGCAATACCAGTAAAAATCTTAACTACTCAGTAAAGAAGTGACCGTCGGTGGTGCAATGGTAGTGTGCGCGCCTATTGTACATGAGATCCTGGCTTCGATCCCTGCTCAGGCCACCTTAAAAAATTTCTTTCGGCGGCGGTCACCACGCATAGTAACGGTGACACTATCGAGTATTTAGCCATGGAAAAGCTTCTCAAAATACCGTTCGGAATCGGTGTAAAACTGTAGGTCCTAATCAGTGAGTGAAAACTGGAAAGCATAGCTCAGTGATTGTGAGAAGCTCTCCCCTGTCCCTTCATGGGATGTAATGGGAAACCATTTTTTTTTTATCAGTAAAGGTTTACTGGTAATGCAAATTAAATTTCATTATCAGTTAAACATATATTTTGACTGCAATTTCACTGGTATTGCAAAGTCCCCATCTGTTATATTAGAATATAATTATTTTGAGACTATTATTGAAAACGTGAATACAACGCCCCAACAGTTTGGATTTCGTAGGGAGCACAACACCATACATCCGTTAGTCCGTAGTAGGAATATCGGAAAGTCTAACTTCAACCTGCAAAGGTCCACTGGAATGGTATTACTTGACGTTAGAGCAGCTTTTGATACTGTATGGCATGACGGTTTAATCTATAAATTAATACATTTGAACTTTCCTTCGTATATAATAAGGATGGTCCAAAGCTTGTTATCCTCTCGCTCGTTTAGGGTTCACACAGGTTCTAAATATTCCGACGTATTTCATATAAATGCTGGCTGCCCACAGGGCTCGTGTTTATCACCAATTCTCTATAATATATATACGGCCGATATTCCAATCATGGATCATAGTATTATGTCCATATTCGCAGACGACACCGCCATATTGTGTACGGGTAAACTATATACAGAAATATTGCCAGACCTACAGCGGGCCCTTGGTATATTATTGGAATATTTTAGAAAATGGAAAATATCAATTAACTGTGATAAAAGTCAAGCAATCTATTTCACTAGGAAAAGAAAACAATGTTATATTCCTCAGAATACCATAAATGTTAACAATGCGGAAATCAAATGGGAAAATAATGTTAAATATTTAGGTGTAGTCCTAGATTCAAAACCAACATATATGGATCATGTATCATACACTGTAGATAAATCTAATATTCTCATAAGAACATTAAACCCTTTTATTAACAGAACATCGGCGTTAAAATGTTAATATTTAAATCCATATTTCATGCTGTAATTTTTTGGGCTAAAAGTGGCAAATGTCATGTGAAAAGCCTCCAGATTATCCAAGATAAACTGTTGAAGTTAATTTACAATCTTCCTAGATAATTTTCTACGGAAAGACTTCACCAAATTGCGGATGTTGAATTGGTGGCCGTCAAGATAGACCGATTGTCTTCAATTTTTAATGTCAAATGTTCTTATTCAGAATACGATCACATATCTGAGCTGGCTACAACCTGAACATTTTGTATTAGATTTAAGTAGGCTATAACTTTTTATCATATACCCTAAATTCATAAATGTGTTTTGAAAATTTTCACCTCCATTTGATGTATTAAACCACAAATAATATTTTAGGAAAGCACATGATATATTTAAGCAGAAAAAGGTAATCTCCTTAAACTCTTTATATATACATACTAAATTATAAACAATTCTGTAAACGCTATGAAGACAATAAAAATTGAATTGAATTGAAAAATTATTAAAAAATTATGGCAGTCTTGTCGCCAGAAATTACTTGATCTCACAAATTTGTAAATTTCGGCGATACACTTCTTATTTTCTCTGACCTTAAACATATTTGAAAATTTTACGTATATTGTACATTCAACACTTGACACATATTATTGCTGGCAAAGAGTAGAACATCATAATCTCCCACTGTCCCTATTATCACTATTAATATGCTTTACTGAACTTAGCTAGTATTAGGCCCAATGATATTACAAACACAACCGGAAGAATGGTAAACTCTCTCTCTAGTATCGACCAACTTATGATGATGGTAAAATATGTAAATGATTTCATTTGCTATAAAGTAAAAGTGTCTGACTGGTTGTGAGAAACCCTCTCCAATTCCTTCATGGGATGTAATGGGAAACCATTTATTTTTTAAAGTAAAAGTGGAATGAAAATCGATATGAATGAACTCATGCATACAACCATGAAAGTGCCTTCTTACCCACATGCAGATGTACAACGGTATTAACGTAAGGTTTTCTACATCATGATGACTTTAATAAGTGAAGTTCTTTGAAGTCTGTAGTACAAAGAAATTTTGTGAATAAATAATATTTTCCATATTTCTTTAAGTCCGCAGGGAAAAAGATGCATGACAACTGTAGCATATACATATATCCTGAGAGAAATTTTTGTTGTGTATTTATTAAATCGTATTTCACTCAATACTTAAACATATCTTATCTGAGTTCTTATTATTTCGTTTGCATTGTACGTTAGAAAATATTATGTTTAATACACGGTAAATATACTTAGATATTTGCCTACTTTGTGTGTGATTTAAATTTTTCAGTAGCTATTTGGAAAAAGAAATTTTGTATACGCTGGAAAATCTGTCTTTTTTATATTGTTTGGATGCAAATATAACATGTGTTTGGAGCTTATCGACAATATCGAATACTTCGAATACAATCACGAGTTTGCTTTTGAATATGGAGATACAAAGATTAAAATATTATTATAAAAGTGTTTTGGTTACATACTCGCTTGTTTTGTATAAAGCACTTGGCGAAGACTTAGCGAGGACTTAGCGACACGAATCATTTTCGCTAAGTGTTATTATACCTTAAGCCTCGAGCCTTATTATTTAATAATTGAGATCTAATTATTCAACAAGGTCGAATAGAAAAAGAAAAATAATAAAATTTTTTTGACATATTTTAAATACTCGGTCATTTTCTATATTTGTGCATAATATTACTTATCGGTAAATAGCCATTTCTGTGCACCTTAGCATGGGATAATTGCTTGCTTGTAACCAAAACACGACTAATATATCGAGTTTGTAATCCGAATATGTATTTGTTTATCATACAAATGCTGTTCTGTTTGTTGTACTGTTTATGAACTGTCGAGCAGTCTGTCCCTGTTATAAGTGTGGCTCTGTTATAAGTGTGTAACTGTTTTTTTGTATTTTTAGTTCACTCAGTGATTCATAATTATTCGTGAATGCATTTATAAATTGCAGATGAAGTGATTACTTCTTATTTTGGCTAATGTACAGTGTGTTACTTTCATGCATTCGTCAATATGTCATCAGGCAGAGGATATCAAAAGTGCTTGGATGGTAAACTGTCCCGTGAAAAAGTTACGTATAGCACATTTATTTCTTATATTGACTATTTTACAAACCCATGAGGTCAGATGTCAAACATATTATTTAAACAAACAAATAAAGAAATTGTACAAATTTTAACATATTTCTCTAACCGGATCTATCCCTCGGCATTTCTAGCCAGTTGGCAACACCAAGGCAACGTCCTCTTTTCTTGTTTCTATCGGGTACGTTATCGAAAGCTTTTCGCGCTGGCTCATCTTCATGCATTCTTATAACATGGCCTTGCCAACGCAATTGGCCTCATTTGATTCGCCTAGCTATCATTTGATTCGCCACGTCAGAATAGAAATTATATATCTCTTGGTTCCAACGACGTCGGTACTAGCAGTTTTCTTTAACAACAGGACCATATATTTTACAGACAATTTTTCTCTCGAAAACTCCCAGATGGTTTTCATCCGCTTGCGATACAACTAACCCGACCAACTATTTGTGATCGAAAGCGGGATTTGGACCAAAAAAGCGGAAATTTTCTATTTTTAACAAATGAGTTAAAACTTAAATAAATAAAAATAAAAAAAATAAATAGTTAAGTAATATTTAAAAATAAAATGTATATACAAAGGGTTTTTCAACAGAGACGCTACAAAAGTAAATCGATAGGGACAGCAAACGACGCCATATTTTTTCCGCTCTTTTGACATTTCTCTTCAGTAAGGTTTGCCATTTCATCATGGAAAGATATACGAGCCAACCACGAGTCGAAATTATTAAAATTTACTACCGAAAATTGAATTCAGTGGCCTCAACTTCAAGAGCGCTACGTCCAATTTATGGTCGGCTCATTTCTGGCTGAATGGCTTCGTCAATAAGCAAAATATGCTTTATTGGTCAGACAGCAATCCACACGTAATCCATGAGTCATCATTGCATCCCGAAAAAATTACGGATTGGTGGGGTTTATGGGCCGGCTGCGTCATTGGGCCGTACTTCTTCCGTGATGATCAAGACCGGCACATTACTGTGAATGCGAATCGCTACCGTTCAATGATAACCGAATATTTTTGGCCCCAATTGGATAATATGGACTTGGAGGACATGTGGTTCCAACAGGACGGCCCACAAGCCACTCAGCGAATGCCACAATCAATTTATTGGAAACCAAGTTTGGTGAACGTGTTATCTCACGAAATGGCCCAGTCGATTGGCCGCCTCGGTCGTTCGATTTGACGATGAACTTCGTACGAATATTGAACGTGAAATTGAAGCATTATCGGCCGATTTATGCTTGAAAACCGCCGAAAATTGCGTTCAGCGTCTGGACTTCTGCAAGCGCGCCCGTGGTGGCCATGCAAAAGAAAACGAGTTCCATACATAATGGCATCGAACGTACTTTCACAGGAATAAAGAATTTCATTGGCATCTAAAACCGGTTTTGTTTTATTTAAAAAAACTTTTGTAGCGCTCTTATTGAAAAACCCGATATATTCGATTTATTAAATTTTTTCCATTATTTTTAAAAAGCCAGACTAAAAAATGAACTTGTAACAATAAGTCGGCTACACCAGTGTAGTATTAAAATAATTTGTTTTGAGATCTGGTTGAATATTATACCCTCAACAAGGATGTGATTACGCCAGTATTGTAACCCATCCGACGGCAAAAAAAATATTACATTAATAAGATCGACATTAATCGACAAAAAATCCTATCAGCTTATTTCAGTTAGTGAAAGATTTGAACAGATGTCAGTAGCCTACAGCTGAGCCTCTGATGATGAACTTCAACAACTTAGAACCGATCGTGGCATTGTAAATTCAAATCCTGCGTGTGACTGTTGAAAATTGCATGTTAAACAAATACAACTTCCACGCTAAATTATTCTGTACTATTCCCAACGACCAAAACGTCATGCAGAGAAAATTTTCTGCAACCTTCCTGCAAGCACAATTCACCTACTTATGTCCAGGCCGACGTTGTTGTCATCGTTCACGGCAGACCCAAGGTAGACAAATTAATCTACCACTTACAAATTAAATCGGTTTTCAACTTACAAGTGCGGACCAAGTCGAGAGGTTTGCATAGTCGTTGACACCATCAACTTTGTCTTGCCCTCATTAACAGCAACACCCACCTTCATGGATTCCTTTTCGATTCTTGAAAATACTGCAGCAACCTCTCGCAAATTTTTCACAATGATGTCTGTGTCGTCAGCATACATCAACAACATATGGCTTTTCGTGTTGATGGTTTTGTTCGTGTTTACTAGAGCTTTTCTCATTATTATCTCCATTAAGATTTTGAAGAGATTGCACGAAAGTGTGTCGCCTTATCTCAGTTCCCGCTTGGTACAGAATGGTTCGCCGAGATCAGTCCCCACCTTCACTGCTGATTTAGTATTGGTCATCGTCATTCTACAGAGGGGTTCAGTTTTGCCGGAATACCAAGTTCAGGTATAGCATCGTGCATTTATCCCCGTATGGGGCTGTCGAAAGCAGATTTGTAACCGTCAAAAAGATGGTATTTATCGGTTTTCTTTTCGTGGGTCTTTTCCAGGATTTGCCGTAGCGTGAATATTTGGTCAGTCATGGACTTGCCTGGTCTAAAACCACGCTGAAAAGATCCAATCAGATTTTCAACAATTGTTGTTAGTCTCTCACATAGGGGCAAGCCCCATCGCGTATAGGGGCTGATACCACTAAAAGACTGATACCGCGATAGTTGGAATATACAAATCGATCACCCTCTCTGAGTACAGGACATAATACACTGAAACTCCAATCGACAGGCATAAATCTCCCCAACCATATACCGCATGTAAGTTGATGCATATGGGCTAGCAGTCCGTCGCCACCTGTCTTAAAAAGTTCAGGGAGTAGCCCATCCACACCAGCGGCTTTATTATTCCTAAGCCAGGAGATTACCGTTCTACTTACGCTTTGGTTGGTTTTAGGGGTACAATCTACATTATCTTCCACTATCATTACCTCCTGATCTTCAGTGGAAGAATCTGAGTGGTGTTGCTGAAAATTGCTCTCTCCATATTTTTTAGGCACATACTGCTTATCAGTCGCCTGATTCTCATTCACGTCCTTAGTTACATATATTAGTAGAAAATATTTATGGTCAGTGAAAAAATATGAAATAGATGTGAAATTAAAATGATTTGTAATCTTGCTTTAGGGCATTGGTATAGACCGGGCTGTAAAATAAACTAAACTTAATTTCTTTTAATATCTATGGCTTGATTAGAAGTCATAGATATCCCATTATTTATGGAACACGATTTCATTCATGTTGCTGCCTTGGTTGGATCCGCAGTAGGTTTCTGGTTCAACTGGGTCGGACGTTATATCTCCCACCCTAAGGGTGTGGGTAAATTCTGGATTATTGGCATAGCATTGGTATTTAAAGTTGTGAGGTTCACAGTCGGCCCCTCGTACCCGCCACACCAATATATTCAATATACATGCCTGTGATGACTCGACCTTGGTGCCTACCTTCCCCCCGGTTCAAGTCGGAGATTTCCTGCCTGTGATTCTTGACCTTGGTCTCTATAGTAGTCTCCGTTTTAAGCCAGAGGTTTCCTGCCATAGTATATGCAGAGGTTCCCTTCCTATTTGCGAAACACGAGCGTACAAAGATTTTATAGCGGTGTCTAAAGCCTTGTCATCTAATGGGCACATTTGCAGAAGTCCCGACATCGGCCACGAAACATGGTCCACGACAACTGGAACTACCCTTCTACGACGCGTCACTGTCACTCACCGACGAATCAGCGCCGTTTCTGTCAACGATCTCCGCCACCAGTTACAATCTGCCCGATTGTCATCATCTGTCAGCCGCCAACGCCTACAGAACCCCACCTCCATAATGCCGCTTAATCCAAATAAATTTATTGTATACCTCGGGGATAACACACGGCAATTTTACTTGCGGAAGTCTATAGGGGAGAGAGGGGAAGGGAACGGAAGCTCCTCCTCTTTCTCCTATAAACTCCAGACTTGCGCAAGTAAAATTGTCGTGTGTGATCCACGAGTAATTATTGTTATCTTTCAATATTAATACGCTCTCAAAACAAATGGTACATATGTATCGAACCCCTGGCGACCACTGAGTATACACTAGCTCCAAAGGAAAAACCCCGTCGTAACAATGGTGTTCCACAAGATAAATAATAAAGGGGCAAAATCGCAGCTCCGACGCGCCAATTGAGTGCGCGAAGATCGGGTGTTGGATGAGCTGTAAGACATGGTACGCTATCCTACTGAAAACAATGAATATTTCACTCTTCGTGGAGCGGTCGGTGCAATAGAGAGTAATTTTACATAAATTGACTTACTTATCCGGTCTCGGACCACCCCGGGGGGTCAGGGACCCTACAAAACGAAGATAACATATTTCGCCAACTAGTTCGATCTTTTGCTTTATTTCTCCAGTTGGCAATACTAAGTGTACGCAGGGATTCGTCAGTCAACCTGATCCCTCCAGCGGAGTCTGGTCTTTCTATTTTTCGTCTTCGAGTTCGGTTTCGAAAACCCTTCGTGCTGGTTCGTCTTCATCAATTCTTCTCATAGATTCTTTCTCATAATTCTTTCTCATAGAGCTCATGATTCATGCGTCGCCGATACTCGCCGTTGTGCACTATATAGAGACTGGTACAGCTAGCTTACTCAAGAGAGGGCTTTATCTCTAAAGTGCTTGCGTAGCCCAAAATAACATATATTCGCAAGCACAATTCTCCGCTTGATCTCAAGGCTGACGTTGTAGTTTTTGTTTACGGCAGATCCGAGGTATATAAATTCGTCCACTACCTCGAAGTTATAACGGTTATCAACGTTCACGCTTTGGTCTAATCGCGTGGAGGCGGTGTTCGTTGATACCATTAATTTTGTCTTGTCCTCATTTACCGTCAGACCCACTTTTCCTGACTCCTTCTCAATTCTCGAAAAAACCGCAGTAACTTCTCTAATTGTGCGCCCAATGATATCTATATCATCAGCATACGCGAGCAGCATGTGACTTTTGCTGCTGATGGTTTTATTCATGTTGACTGCAGCTTTTCTCATAATGATCTCCATTAAGATGTTAAAGAGATCGAACGATAGGGTGTCGCCTCGCTTAGTTTCGAAATGTTCGGTAAGATCCTTACCAACTATCAGCTCATAGCCTTAAACAGCTCCGCCGGTTATCCATCGGCTCCTGTGGCTTTGTTGTTCTTAAGCCGGGCAATAGCTGTTCTGACCTCGTCTTGGTTAGGAGGGGGGCAATCGACGTTATCGTCCATATTGTGATCTATTGTCCCATCGTCATTGGATATTTCAGGTACTAGTAGTGCGGAGAAATGATTTCTCCATATTCCCAACATACTCGTCACATCTGCGATGAGATTTCCGTCCTTGTCTTTACTGAAGGGGGGCCCTGAACCATGTCCATTAGTTCCGTTTTTGACTTTTTGGTAGAATTTTCGGGCCTCGTTCTTCCTTCTGTATGTAATTTTCTCACTCTCGCGCTTTCTCCACTGCCGTTTCTTACGCCTAAAGGGACGGTTTACCTCTTTTCTTTTCTCCCTATACCTATACTGTCTAAGTGGGCCACGGTTAGATGAAAAACCCCAATGTCTCCTATGAAAAAGACACATGGAGCCACAGTAAACCTATACTCGAGTAAAACGGACATCGGAAGGCCAAGGGCTCTATCCCCGAAAACCGAATCCCTGAATTTTACTGTTTAGTTTATACAGGTATTGATCCGATATTGATCTACGGAATTGAAAAGAAGTTTGGTGGTCGGAATTGGAAAAATCCACTTACATGTATCACAGATACCCTTTGCATAATCCCCACAGAGGGTTTGGATGTTATCCCTCACTTGTTACCACTAGATTTGCTAGGAAAACACATGTCCGCAATTCGCCTCTGACATTATTTGCGATGCACTGCAAGCTCATATGGATATGGCTAAGAGACTACACGACACCTACTTCTGTATTTGACAAAATATTCGCCACTTACATATATCCTGGCCGGGCAGGACTAGTAGGGCCGCGTTATTTAGGTTAAGTAGGTTTTGGTGACTATTAGTAAATGCTACCACACCGTTGAATTGGCTTTCAGGCAGAAGCCATAACCATCAGAGAAGTTGACCAGTTGTTGTACGAAGTAACCTCATTGCCTGGTGAATCAACATCTACCCTGACAGTGAGTCTGCTACAAAATCATCTGTATTCAATATGTATTTTCGACTTTAAGAACATCCCTCAAGTGCCGCTGATATCAAAATGCGATGATCAATATAATATTGGTTCCACGGCACAGAAATATGTAAATGAATCACAAAGTGATTGAGCTGCCGAGGTTAGGCACGAACTTGTTTATTCTAGTGGATACACAGAAAAAATAAATGACAAGAATATGCAACAAACTCGTTTGCTGGAAACAAAACGTTAAATCAATAACCCTTCGTATTGGATTCAAGTGCTATGTTCATAAATATTGCAATGTTAGACAATATCCCTTAATTAACAAAGTCCCTTTGTTAAACAAAGTTTTGAATACATTAGCAAAAATAATAATTGAAACAAAGTACAGCAAATATTTGAATTCAATGTTTCTTGTGTTTGAGTGCCTGCGGAACGTTTCAAGTATTTGTACAAGGCACAAAGCTAATCATCCAAATTTGATTTAGAATAACATTTTACTAAATAAAAAAAATATGGGTTTGAGCGATGGAAATCTTTACTTGGATTATTGGAAAAGATTATACCCGTACAGTGGTTGCCACCAGTGTTGACACACATTTGTGCCCATTTCATCGAATTTTTGATGACATTCCGCAACATTTCCGGTGATAACTATTCGCATTCCAGTCGAATATAATCCTTAGAGTCTCCTTAAAGTTTGCCATGCTAAATCGCCAAAACGGGAGAATATGCAACAAGGAAACTCTTCCTTGACAATATCCATTGCTGCTCGTGCTGTGTGTGCAGTTGCACCGTCTTCTTAGTCCGTCCTCATCGTTGTTGAGATTGACGATGGCTTGGCAATAATTCACACGCGGCTGACGGTCTGTACGGGAACAAGCATAAGACTTTCACAAAACTCCGCTATAGGGTCGGCCTGGTGATGCCTAGTTGCATGGCCCGTCGTCTGGAAAATGTGTCATCATTCTCAGCGACATCGGCTGCCACAGCCGCGATATTCTTGGCCGAATGACCAGTCCGGTGGCGGCCACACCTTGCAAGGTCTCACGTGGTTTCAGTCTGTCGAGTCGGATTGTTTGCCCAGTTAGCGCAACACTATTAGGAAATCGAGGTCGAAATTTAAGCTGCGCCAATATCACCGACTGATTATTGGTCAATACAATCGCCACAATTATTCCACGCTCTTGCGGAGTATAGCGCTACTTTGCTTCTCTGTTTATATACTGCAGCTGCATAGTTCACAAATGTCAAAGATTGACGTACGACGCCATTTCGACACCTGTATATTAAGCAATTCTCAAAGCAATTTAGATTTCACTTGCATTTCGTTTTGATGTATTTTACAATATCATCATCCCAAATATCTGCTGCTAGACCTGAAATAACCTTAGAGTTTGCCATGAATCTTGGGGATGGCTTTAGCAAAAACTCATACAATTTTTAAGGTTTGTCCTTTGATTTTTAGTCAAATCAACACAGATTCAGCATAATAACTATTTGTGTTGAAATTTACTATAACATTCATTTTACTGAATTGATCTGTTGTGTATTTTATTCTTTTAGAACTTTCAAAAATATCAAACCAACACTATGTTTGATTAAATAAAAAACCACAATCAATAACCCTTTTTATTGATTAAATAAATTTTGTTATTGAGTGAATAATAAATAAAAATTGATAACTCGCTTACAATTATTATTATCAATAATGCAAAACTTCTCATCACAGGAAATTCCATAAATCTTGTTATTGAATTAATGATTTTCGTATTCAAATGTTAAAATGATTTCTTAGTGTGTATGAAGCATGTGGATATGACTCTTTCTGTATGCGAATGATGGATGTTCTGGAAGCGTAAGATGATGAGCTATCAGCCAGAATCATGAGCTAAACCGTATGTATCTATAGCAGGGAGAGAAAAGGACATTGCCATTTAAACAAACGACAAAATTAATTTGGGTACTATTTCCCCCTCAGAGTACTAAAATTGCAATATTTTTAATTTAATATTAGTTTTATTAGATAAACTTTACTGTAAACTAGTGTGTTCGCTTCTCGCATTATTGTTTGATGACCAGCTATATCAACAAGCAAAATATCCGTGTTTGGGACCACACGAGGTCCACCAAGTAGCAATGTGTCTGCAAAAAGGGACTGTTTGGTGTGGATTGAGTGCCGGCGGCTTCATCGGTGGGTACTGCCATCATCGCTACTGCGCTACTAGCGTATTCAAAAAACCGGGTTTCCAAAAATCTCGGTTTTCGGTTTCTTCGACTATCCCGATTTTAGTGAAACCGGTTTTCGGTTAAACCGACCTGTATAAACCGGTCAATAACCGGTTTCAGTTTTTATGGCAAAATGGTAAATTATGCCTTTTGTAAACGTCGTTTATTTTTAATTCAGTCTGTTTGAATTTTGAGCCATGAAATAGCATATCAAAATACCGCTCGGAACCGGTTAAAAATGCAGGTTCCAATCGGAGTGTGCTGGTTTGTGATGGGAAACTAAAGTATGGGCCATGTATAATTTCTAATTTAATTTCGCTTTAACCAAATACTACTATAGACAGATTACCTCCATTGTTTGGGCCTATATTTCGTGTTTTAAGGGTTCAGAGAAATCGGGATTGTGTGCATAACACTTATCTTTCACGGCGATACAGAGATAATAGTCCAATGGGTTCAAACCACAGCTGCGATTCGGCCAATGGATTTCCCAGTTTCGGCTGATTATGCTGTTTTCGAACACAGTGCGCAAAAGACCGATTGTAGCATTACTTCACCCATGTCATCCTCTTCAACTTTTTGGAACATTTGTTTGGTCATTTTCGAAGAAAAATGGACCTATGATGCCGCCATGCTAAAAACCGCTCCAAACAGACACTCGTTGTTGATGCATCGCCTTCTCCTCGACGACGTGGGGATTTTCCGAGCCCCAAATGCGACAATTTTGTTCGTTATTTTTCGGTAAAAAAAACACTGAAAAGCATCGGATGGCCACGAGGCTTTGGTGCTTGGACTATTTTGCAACAAATGATCAATTGCTGTTAACGGCAGCGAGTTGAGGGTTGTTCCAGCACACTTTCAGCTACAGTGGAAATATTTTCCACTGGACGAGTACGTAGTCGAGTTCTTTTGTTCAATAAGGACCCGGATTGACAAACTGGCTTCAGAAATTGATTGATGAAACTCTATTTCTGTCGACTTTTTTTTTCGCAGATTTCCTACAGTTTGAGCTGAAGGCTCAGAAATTTTGATGAAAGTTTTTAATATTTCCCAATTTTCTTCAATCTTAAAGAATCCACACAAGCCGCGGCGGCGTTCACTTGAATGATTTAATTTTTCGTACATACGGTCATTAATAGCCCTTTGAAATTAATCAGCAAATTCGATCGCACACGCAACTGGTTTTATTCATTTTTAACATCTACCTTTCTCTATAGGATACCACTTTATTATAAACTATAACATTTAGGCTATAACATTTGTTAGTCTATACTATTTATATATAGGACAACTATTTAGTGTAATAAGTTTATCATAGTACACGCATGGTACTTTGATGTTTTAAATTGCACCAAAAAAAAATTCAATTGTACCAACTTTGCCATCCCTGATCTACGGTTATTGCTGTGATCACTGAATACTCTTTAATAGGCAGATACACGTCTAGAATTGGAATCTCAGTTCATGATTACTGCAGAAGTTAAGGAGGTGAAGAGGAAAACGAGAGCGTCGATTATCCCTTATGATACTACCCGGCAATTTGTGTGCATACGATACAATGTCTAGGATTTTGATTAATGTTGGGTCTAATAGGCAACCAGGAACTTAACCTGAAGGATCGTAGGTCCTTTTTGCAGAGTACTAATTGGTTCGCCAAGGCCTAATGGACATATATTCTTTAGACACATCCTAGAATATCGGGATGGGGTACCATACCTACCTACAGCTGTGTGGCACATATGTAGGACCTTTTGCAGAGTACTAATTGGTTCGCCAAGGCCTAATGGACATATATTCTTTAGACACATCCTAGAATATCGGGATGGGGCACCATATGGCTTCAACGTCCCATAGCCGTAACAGGTAAATTTTCAAATTCAACGATGGGATCGGAATACGACGTGTCTAGGTATCATAGGGGTCCTTATTGGACTAAGGGCCATAATTACAACTTGCCTTTAAAGTCAATGTTAGGAAAAGGTAACTTTAGTTGAAGTGAGCAATAAAGTCACTATTAAATGTTTTTCGTAATTACAACTTCCTAGCAAAATAAAATGAATATTTTTGATAAGGTGGCAATACCAAAGAAAACACCGATTACTTTTGACCAAATGATTTATAATAAAAAAAACGTAGTGGCAACGTACTTTTATTTCTTTGTTGACAAGCCAAAAGTGGAAAAGTTAAAAAAATTTGGTTTTGTATGTTTGAGATTTTTTTTTAACAAATGATAAAATGACGACGCCAAACAACTCAACATTGCGAAAACGGGCCAAAAATTCGGCATAGCTAAATTCATTTCTTAACCAAATGAAAGAAAAACATATGAAAAAAAACGTAGTGGCAACGTACTTTTATTCATTTCTTTACAAGCAAACCATAAAAATTTGTAGATTTATGAACAAGAAGTCTGCCGCTGGTTGCAGCATTCCCCTTGCATCGGAAGGGAATTTTATATACTTATTCGACAAAGCAGCAGCTACGAGTTTTCAAAAATAACCTCTAGCTGGTTTTTATGTAACAAATAGGTTCTGCTTTTTTGGTCTTCCATTTTTTACTTTTTGTTTCCATAGCTAAACTAATTTTTTCTTCTGCATAGGTCGGAAAATGTGGCATCTTTAAAAAGATAAACCTTACGTTAAAAGTTAAAGGGAACACTGGGTACCCTTTAACTTACCAGTCACTTTTAGCCGAAAGTTTGCTTATAATAACGAAAATCTAATAATCTGTCCGATTACATCCTAACTTTAGCTATTGGCAAGTTGTAATTATGGCCCTAAGTGTGTCAATAGTGGCAGCCACTTCTAACTAACCCTAACCTATAGCACCGACTGTATAAGCATAAATTACTTTTATTACCTCAAACGAAGCTAAACACGATGGACCTTAATGAAAGTTGCTATAATAACGAACATGCAATTAATAATTGAAGGAATGGTTAGTGTGTGCGCCTCTTGTACATGAGATCCTGGGACCACCTCAAATTTCTTTCGGCGGCGGTTACCTCGCATAGTGACGGCGACACTATCGAGTATTTAGCCAAGAAAAAGCTTCTCAAAATACCGTTCGGAACCGGTGTAAAACTGTAGTTCTCAACCACAACTCATTGGTGGTGAGAAGCTCTCCCCAATTTCTTCATGGGATGTAGGGGGAAAACCATTTATTTTTTATACAAAAGGTGAACAAATATATCCTTATTTTTCGTTGTGATTTTGTGTTTACATGTTAGAACCATTTTAAAGTATTCCTTCTAATTTCATTTTTCAATTCTTTTTAAGAATTAAGTTCTTATATTTCTGCATTCTTTGGAAATCTACATTATTCGTTAGTCTTTTAAGGATTAACTTGCATGACATTAAGTGGCAATTTAATAGTTTTATTATGTCTTCTTTTGACTCTGTTTATTATGATTCATATTTACTTCGGTGCACATTGTATAAATTTATCAAGAGATACTGATTGAACTGGCGAAAGTTTTGATATCCACTCGTATACCCCAGTCTTTTATTTCTTTACTTCAATCACTGCCAGAATCTTATTCACAACTTCTTCACCCAACAATCCTTGGGGGTTTCTTTGACATAAGGGCTCAAGAGGTTACTGCCCTTTCATTAAGTGTTTTCCTTAAATCTTTATTCATATTTGAGCTCATATACGTCCTCATCTTCAGAATCAACATCTTGGATGCTATTGTATTCAAGTTTATTGTTGTCGTAGCAGCACATATTTGTTGATGCAGATCACGTACTACTACAAAAGTAGAGTCGGGTGGAATTTACTTGATTGTCCTTGTTGTGGTGGGTAGCACAGATGTTATTATTATATCCCACAGGAAGTATGAAAGAAGTTAGGATATAAGATTTTTGGTGTTAATGAGAGTATGTGTGTTATGATGATTTATTGTTTGTAGTTCTATTTAGAGCAACATATAATGATACGGATAAAGTAAAGAGAGGCGTTGGGAAAAATAAGTGCACTATTTAAAATTTAAGACAAATCAGACTATTTCTTTAGCTTATTGTAACTTAGGCTCTTTTTGGGTAAATAACATGGTTAAACCAAGAATCCAAGAATACTTTTTCAGAATATTTTGCTGAACGAAAACGTAATTCATAGACAAATTAAAGTATTTTAACTGAAAAAACTAACTGGAATATTTTTTGTAGTGCATGGAATTTATTAAATCTTTTAATAATTTATTCAACACATTAAATTGTGTTAGAAATAGTTTAAACTCTCTTAAAGATAATTGAATTTAAATGCCCACAATGCTCGTTGATACAGGTGTGTCATCTTAGCAAAAAGTTGTTCATTACTGGCCGCAAAGTTCAGGCTGGAATTACAGCTATTGTCGCTCGAATTGATTGTTGTAGTTCATCTATATTTGTCGGTTACGATTTGCACACTTCGTGTTTAAAATAACTCCACAAGAAAACAAAGTCCGGTGGAGTTAGGTCAGGCGACTTGGAGAACGGAAGGTTTAGCTTCTTCAAATGAACCTGTTAGGAAATTTTCTGCGTAACTCCGCCATAACCAGCCGAGCTATGTGTGCGGTTGCGCCATCTTGTTAAAACCACACAGAGTTGAAAGGAATTCTCTCTCAGCATAGTTCCGGATACAAACATTATATTAGCTTGTTCAAGTAACATTAACGGTACCGCTGTGTCTGTTTTGTTCAAAGAAGTATGGCCCGACAATACAGCGTGAAGAAACTGCACACCACACTGTGACGCGAATTGGATTCAATTCTCTCTCACGAGGTATTTGTGGTTTGGAAAGACAAATTTGTTTATTTACGTTGCCATTCAGATCAATATGAGCCTCATAAGACATGAAAAGCAATTCAGC